>LPNX010979780.1:70612-184106 GCA_001517045.1 Pseudotsuga menziesii | reverse complement strand
ATATATATATATATATATATATATATATATATATATATATATATAAAATGAAGTTATAAAAGTGAACTAATTTGTGATCCCGATATTTCAACTTACACGAATCTATATTAACTTCTACTTTATCATTAAAACCAAAAGTCTCCAAGTTCTTACACTGATATGAATCTATACAAAACATTAAATTCCTATCATGTTCTTAAAAAAAAGTGTATTTGGTGCACGAGAAACTGGTAGTGCTGCTGTTAAACCCTCATGAGTCATGATGTGAGATAAAACAATTCAATTTCATTTCATGTTAAATATAAACTGTATTTGATCGGAGGATTGCAGTTTTAGGGTTTTCAACCACATATTGGTTCTTATGTTTCTTTGTCAAATGGCCTCTTGCTTAGCAAATTTAATGCAATAATTCATGCTTTGTATATTAGTGCCCATTAACCCATTTGGTTGCATACTGAAACGCAAAAAGAGAAAATGTTAGTGGCCATTAATTTTCTCTCGTTCACGAACTCCTTTGAAACAATGGATTCGGCCAACAGGGAGAACCACTTGAAATTATTTAGGAAAATGAAACTCCAACACAGTTATTAGTTTCAATCATGCCCGGTTTTCATTGGCAAATATTCTAAATCTATCATTACCGAGGGCCAGAAAGGTGATGAGATTACGCCATTTTTTTCTTTATATTACTGCTATTTCTATGATGTGGTTAGCACTGCCGCACTGTATTATGGTATGCATATCTATGATATAATTAACTTGTTCGCAAAATATTGTTAGACGTTAGAAATCAATGTGAATCGTTTTGAACGAGTCTACGCTTTGAAGTTTTTTGCCAAGCCGAAGTTTACATTAATTGATTTAACAGAGAACCACGTAGCATGCTGAGTGATCCCAGTTAGCTTTAGAGAATAAAATTAAGGGTGGTGTTGACCTCCATGTTGATATTTCTAATGCTCATCCTCCAATAATTTAGTTACATATCCTGTGTGTCCTGCTGGGCTTCCTCGACTTTGGCTATAAATCTACCTGATGAGCTAATTTTGTTACCTATATATACTTCTATGGTGTTAGGATGACGACGAGAAGTATACTCGCTATTTCCCTCCGATCCTGTAGTTTGTTACAATCTTATGTATATATTATACACAGTTGCACCATCCCAAGTTGTGTGCACCGGTAAGTAATATGGAGTTATACTCGATTTCATAGGCTATAAATGGTGTGAAAGTAGAATGTAATAGTTTTATTTACCTAACCGGAGAACTATGAGTTGAGAATTTTGTCACATATAGTAAATTAGTATATATTTTAATCCATATTCGACGCAGGAAAGAAGTCCCTTGGCATGTTCACTATGTTGTAGAAATCAATTGAAATGTATGGGTTCTAACATTCCTTTGAGTGCCATACCTAAGAAGAGGTTTTCACCTCCAGAGATTTGATCCCTCTTGGTGCTTGATAGAGCCTAGGATTTGTATCTAGGCCGGTGTTACACATTTCCTTCATACTCGGTTGTAAGCACATCGCTATTCTCTATCCATATCAATTTTGTTCTACTTTAGAGCACCTCACTAATCTGTGTGCAACTAGCATAGCACGTGTAGAGCGCCTCACTAATCTTTGTGCAAGTAGCATAGCCACAAGTAAAAGTGGCTAGTAAACCGTGATAGGCATAGTTAGTCATTTAGTTTTGTGGAGATGGCTTGTTATTAACAGAAAACTAAACATTAAAAATAACGTCGAAGAATCCAGTTATGAAGAGCAGGATACAAGGCTGAAACGAACGATTTGGGCATCCTGTTAACATACATGCAGAGGTTGCAAATGCCATCGAGGAAATCATTATTCACCTTTCATTAATTTTTCTTTTGTTAATCACCCTTCGTTCATTTTTGTTTCAATAATGGAAGGCCTGCTACATTTTATTGCACTGAATTGTTTGTCAACGGAGCAGATAATTGTATTCACCATAAATGTCTTTAAGAGAAACCAAAATATTTGAAAAGCAAAAGGATAATATTAACTTTATTATACTATTGATTATGCTGTACAAATCCATAAGCTTACATCCAATTGTATTCAATTGTTTGTCAATTTAGCAGATACTTATATTGATTATAAATATCTTTTCTTCAAGAGAAATCAAAATATTTGAATAGCAAAAGAAGAACATTAACTTTATTGTACTATTGATTATACAGTGACATAATTTCACTGGAGTGTACTATAATGATCTGGCATACGGTGAAGAGATAGAGGGTGATCCCAAAAGCACCAAAAACCAATTTAAATACA
This sequence comes from Pseudotsuga menziesii, assembly GCA_001517045.1. Lineage (NCBI taxonomy): Eukaryota > Viridiplantae > Streptophyta > Pinopsida > Pinales > Pinaceae > Pseudotsuga > Pseudotsuga menziesii. Next base: position 181,808 of record LPNX010979780.1, on the reverse strand, counting down.
GACCAATTAGACAATTGAGTCCATTAATTCGTGGCCAAATCCAGTGGAGTCCAGTAGATGACCAATATTTTTGAATTAAGTTAACTTTGTAGCAATTTTTCAATTTTTCCTTGTTTTCGAGCTGAATCCATCAAAATGTCATGGATAGTCTGTGTATTAAGGATCCATGATCCTTAATAGAAACTTGTCTTCAAGAGTTTTGCCCATATTAAACTTAAGTATATGATAAAAAGAAATATGAAACTTTTGAATTGACCTGGATCGCCAGATTCCAAAAAAAAGAAGTCTTACAGCTTTACCCTGCTCTGTTTTGGATCCGTGAATAATATTCTAATCACAATGAAACTATAACTCAACTCAGTTCAGTTTCATCTGATTAGAGCAATAATTACTGAAATAATCGAGAGAGACCGGTTCTGTACTTCTGCTTTACCTATTCCTTTGTCAGTCACCTCCTCTGTCATAACAGCGATCAACTACGTCCATGTGACTAAAGCCGAGCAGAGGACTGTCCACAAAAGGCGCGCCGGAGCTGATATGATAAAGACACAATATGAACGCATTTAATATGAAATGGCAACTTCACACAAACAAACAAAACGGGGTCCATTTCATATCAGAAGCCAACAATGGCCGTTCTTCTGTGATGATATCATCAAACGTCATTTATGCAAAAGAACGCTTAGGGCGTTTTTTTTCATTATTTCGATTGTGATAAAAGAATTGCATAAAAGAACGCTTATGCAATTTTGTGATTTCAACAATCATGTTTACTAGATTAAATAAAATAGAGGATTTTAAAATTATCCAAATGGTTAAAATTGTTATTTAGCAACCAAAAATGCATTTTTAGCCATTATTATGTGTGTTAGGGAACATACCATTCCTAGAAAGGCTAGGCAGTTCCCTCTTTATCAATATCTTCTTTCTCTCTTGTAATCCAACATTGAAAGGTTCAACCATAGGTTTTTAATATAAAACTCTAATTGTTATTGTGAAAATATGATAAAGAAATGGCTATATGTTTGAATAAGCTTGTCTTGTAGCATAGAGAGTTTATTTCTTACCATGAATATGATACAATCTTAGATAAAATTTAGCTATAATTAGAGTTCCATAATGCTCCAAGTTTCATAGATGGTGGAATGATATCCATACGTTATTTTTTTTCAAATTCTAAATCAGTGGAAAGTTGCCTAGACCATTGAAAGTTGATCAAATTTCTAGATCAAAGAAAACTCATAGGAAACTAGATGAATTCCTATATAATAAGCAATTAAAGTTCCATATTGATGGGAATATTAAATTATCGCATGTCATATAATTTTGACAACTAGAGGGAATCTTTCCACATTATTGGATGGATCCCTATATGTTCTAAGTTATAACTTTTATAATGTAGTGTATACATAGGAAATAAATTACAAGGTTGTTCATTCAAATTTGGTTCTATAACTAAAGAAATAAACATTTTTTCTTGGCATGCCACATGTTGTTGTTGTTGATGCTCAATCATCAAAATCTTAGCAATGGTGGGAATGAATGGTCTGTAACAAGAGTGAAGTGTGTGCATGTAGGATGGAACTTAGCCTGCACATTGACATAATGGTACTCAAATATTATAGAGGTTTCACAAGTGCAACGCATTGGACCTTGAAGCTATATGGATTTCACCTCTCAACCACACAACACACAACTTGACAACGACAATAAGTTGATAGGGGCATTGTACCTTAGACCCCATGGAAAACAAGCATGCATCATGGTGTTTGAGGCACAAGTATAGGGTTGATTGGAGAATGTTGACATTAAGGGTTGGCACTTTCTAGTGCTTGTAAGGATTTCTGTAATATACCGATGACTATGATGTAATCATAATTCCCATATAGAATAACAATAGATACCATTGCAATAACTTTTTGACTAGGAGTGCACGTTCGTATTTATACTAAAGGATGATATGGTTGACTCAAATATTTTCATGTTGAAATGTCTTAGTGTATTTATCTTTTTTTTGTCTTAGGGATCCAATGGAATTAGGATTGAACGCATAGATCAATACTTTGTGGTTCGCAGTGATAACACACATGTTTCCTCAAAAAGTATAGTTGGCCAACGCAAATATTAAACTCATTTACATCACAAATCTTTATAACATGTATATGGTTGAAAAATAGATACCTACTTAACCAGAACCTTATAAATTTCTTTTTTTCTACTCATCATTAAAAGTAGTGTTGATTTGTCTTGATTCAAAAAAATGATACTAACAATATCACAATCTTCATTAAAGAACATTACAAAATATACCTAAAACATCTTGACATGAAAACATGTTTATAATTGGCTTGTTAACACATAAAACCAATGAAAACTAATGTAAAAGATCAAAATTACTAAAACTTAACCCTCTTCCCCCACCAAAAAAATAACATTTCATTGTAATTTTATATATTCTCTGAATTAAATAGAATAAAGTAAATTACCAAATTAAAATAAAATATAAAAAAGTTATTAATAAAAAATAAACTAATATATTTTTATAACTTTAAATAAGTTAATTAACAATTTTAATCTATTTTTTATAGCTTTAAATAAGTTAATTAAGAGTTTTATGATGACCATGATATTTATTATAAAATTTACATTGTGGAAAATCATTTATTATGTTAATTTATTTTGATTTAAAATTAAAAAAATTACATATTAAAAGAATTAAAAAAACAATTCTAACTTAATTGAAATATTAACTATAGAGAAGAATGAAATCCTCACAAACATTATTAAACAAATATTTAAAATTCAAAAGAAAATGCTCATTATAATGAAACATAAGATAAAGAGTATCTTCTCTTAGAGAAATTGGTAATAAGTAATTGAGATGAGAAGTTGAAAATGGAAGGTTACGAGTTCAAATCCCTTGTGGGTACATTCTTACAAAAAAAAAGATAAAAAACATCTTCCCCATGTTGGATGTTGTCATACATGAATTCATGTTTACTACAATTGTCTTTTGTGACCGTACTACCCATCATTTGGGAAGGTTAAGCATAACAAGACACAATGACCATGAAATAAATCCATGTTGTACACTTGTTACACTTGGGTTAATCTTGTTGTTCTGCCGAAGCAAATCCAAAATCTGAGATAGTATCAAAATGCCCTTCAATTAACAGATATTAATTAATTAAACCATATACTCCAAAAAAATGTTAAAAGAAAATATTTCCTTTTTAAATTTTTACACTCCTAAACAATGCACTCCCTAATATCTACATGAAAACATGATAACTTTTAAATAAAACCCAATTTGAACACATAAATTTGACATATATATAACATTAATTTTACAATTCAATAAAATAACAACTATTCTATTGTATTTTTCTAAGTTGGAGCACACTTCATTTCACAGAAAAACTACTTAGATTGACCAATAACCATATTCGGGCATCCACAATATCTTATGCATAGTGTATCATGTAACTAGATAAAATCTTAAAAAAACAGAACCATGAGAAAATTACTTATGGTTATCTATGTAAAAAAATAAGCCACTAAGAAAACTACAGTATAATAAACCTACATCCAAAAAATACATATAAAACCAACCATAAAATTAATTCAAAACTTAGAGAGGGAATCCATCCAAGACTAAGAGATGTAAGAATGGTGGGAATTGGGAACTTAAGAGAAAATAATACATAACTCATAAAACATTAAAAATGATCCTAAATACCAAGTAGGTTAGCAATGCTAGTATCAGTGTGGTCGAGGCATCAAATTTTGTTGTTCAACACTTGTCGAGACACCATATAGGTAAAGGATGTAAGGGAAATTGAATCAATCCTAAGTCAACTGGTGTCTTGCAACTCGCTACATGTGCGAGTCTCCACAATCTACCTTTTAAATAGAACCATAACACCAAAAGAAGTTTTGTAATGGTTGGATTTGAGAAATTTCTAGGTGTGAGTAATTAAGAGCTCAAGGCTCTAAAATTTGTTGTATTTTGTACCAATCCACAATTTGGAAAATCAACAATCAATGACAAGAAATTCAAGTTATTTAGTGAAAACAATCGATGTATCTACCTCTATGTCTAAACCATCTTCAACGATTATTTGGGTCGCTACCCTCATTATTGTCTTAACAAAGGGCGTGAGAATAAGGAAGGAGGCGTAAAATAATGGAGTTGACCTTCAAAGAGTGCCTTGCAATCACATTGGTAAGGAGTGATAAGAAGATCACAACAATCGAACGTGTCGAATCTCAGTTGATAGTGTCAACTAAAGACTTAGATGGTAAATTTAATATAAAACTTACTTATAGTTTCTCTTACTCTTGGCATTTCATGACTATCTCTATTCCTTGACCTAATTCAGATTATAAGACGAGGATGTGTTTGGGTGTAATAATTTTCTTAGTTATGACTATGAGTTGACTATTTAAAGAGAAGAGGTTGTAAATACAAGTAATATTTATACTATTTTGGTGGCGACCGCGGAGGACAAATATGGTGAGAAATTATAAATGTTTGGAAGGGCGAAGGGAGATTGCATCATCATCATGTTTCCCTTCTTTTCAAATGTTGAATAGATAATTTCAAATGTTTCCCTTCTTTTCAAATGTTGATATAAATTATATTATTCTTAATAGAAAGAGTAAAATTCATATTTAAAATTTTTTTTGAATGACAATTTTAACTTTACACTTCTAGGAAGAGTTAGAAACCTCTGGAAATGCTAGGAAGCATTCAAATTTAAACGCTAATCAGAGGGAAACGCAATATCATCACTTGTATATCGTTTCTAGACTAACTCTTTGCAAATTCAATCAATCTTTTTTGTGTAGGGACCACGTGAAGCATCTTCACACTGTGTAATTCCACAACATATTTTGACTTTCACAAATTGCTATAAATATATTGGTATGTTTGCTCTAATTGGTTAAGTCTATATAATGTATATTTTAGGATAAAATATTTGGATGCATGTTAGATGCATACGTAGACTTACATGAAACAAAATAATGTACTTCTATTAGATGTCTCTATATAAAAATATCTTATTATACCTGCCGAGAGGCATGGTATATCGTTTTCAATATTTGGTCAACAACTATTAGTTTCATCGTTGACTAAATTATTTTACATTTTTCCAAATGTTTAACATAAGACATTCAAATTTCTTTTTTATTATTATTATTTGGAAACTAATTTATCTATGAACTTATTGGTTAATCCAATTGAGGTGTTTTTGCCGAGTCGGTGGTGAGATTCTTGGTTTTTGTTTTGCACACTAAATGAACATTTAATTCTCCATCCCTTTGTTATCCTCTACCATGTGAACATTTAATTCTCCGTCCATTTTCCATCCTTGCCACAACCTTCACTGTAGCGTCCATCACTTTCACCATCATTGCAACTGGATTTCACCGCCAACTCCCTCTTGACCGCCTTCACTTTTTTGTCTATGTTTCTTCACATTAACCCACTTTAATATTGCATTGTAAATACGCTAACCATTCATATCGCTATCACTCATTCCCTCACCCACTCCACATAACGAAAATTCAACCCTAATTTCTATGGTTACCCTTGTTTTTTTGGTAGCTGGGAGGAAGCTTGACACTACAATTCTATTAATGTGGCCAACAAAACATTGAACTTTTTGTGGCCAACAGAACATAAAACCAAAGTTCAGTACATTACTCTACCCACAAAAAATAGTTGGTCACCAATACACTAATCTACATAAACGTGCTAAATTCTGGTGCAGAGGAGAGGAACCATCATGGTAGAAAATGATAAGAACAATTTTAGCTATGGAGGTATGAACTCGGAGAAATTTCTAAATTATAATCATAAAGATTTGAAAATTTACCTTTTGCGGCATCGCGTGTGAGTTCAATAGATATTGTATTTGCCTATTTTTTTAGTATAGAATATAGATGGTCCGATTCGACGGAATCTCTACCCTAGCCACATTATCTTCTGAGTTGAACTGGGAAAAATAGTAAATTATGAGGATTTCTATATTTCCCTATTTTTACCTTTGGGTAAATACCATATTGCATGTAAATTGTTTGTAAAATCAAAGTTAAGAACAACAACGTTGTGCATAAAAGAAGCAAAATTGCATAATAGAAAGTCATTTCCAAATTCATTTTCGAATTGTGATGGATACTGGAAGAGATGCCATGAACCAACAAAAATAAACACAAAGAGTTGTGGGTTGCATGCTAATATTCACTCAACAGAAATATTGGACATTACTATTTACAAGCACTACAGCATAGACCGAAACTTTTTGAAACTATGTAAAGATCAAACACCTACACATATATTGTGTCTAGAAAACATGTTACTTTGAGTAAATAGTGTCTAGCCCAACTAATTGTAGTCTTGGTGTCTTGCATATTATCATGCATGAACCTTCCGAATTATAACATGCTCCATGCTAACAACTTAGTTGTAAAAACCATAGGGAAACCAAATTTTATATCATATCCTTCATCATAGTACCCTCCTATCAAGTCGACCTACATCCAATTATGTGAGATATCTAGAATGGAGAAAAATGGGCAGAGATCATGTTTTTGTTTGATATTTTTTATCTTCTCATTGTTACCATGGGATGATACTCATCAACTCTGAAACCTTACATTGCGAGTGAGCCTTTGATTTAGGGTTCTCCCTAGGTTCCTTTTGATGCTCCCCGAATGAGTGTACGAGGCGAATGAACCTTAGTCGTCGAGTTTCCAGGATGCTTTGCAGTGACTCCGAGGATGCTTTCATGCCTGATATCTTTGTGAAAGGAGGAATTAGGGAATTGAATCAACCCTGAATCCTTACATAGATATCAGGGATGTGAATCCTTACACAAATGGCCGATAATGAGCCATAGATCCCATGCATAGCAGATGACAAAGGACTAAGATAGCATGGTGGCAGTATGTGCTGAGCAATGAATAATGTTTCCAGGACTCATTGACTATGCAACCTTACATTTTTGTGTGAGCTTTTGGTTTGGGTTTCTTCTTGGGTTCCTCATGATGCTTCCCCGATGAGTTTACGAGGGGAATGAACCTTAGTCGTCGGGTTTCTGGGATGCTTTTCAACGAATCTGGGGATGCTTTCATGCTTGATATCTTGGTGAAAAGATGAGGCAGGGGATTGAATCATCCCTGAATCCTTACATAGATACCAGGGATGTGAATCCTTACAAAGATGTCTGATAATGACCCCTCGATCATGTGCATACCAGATGGAAAAGGAATGAGAGAGCATGGTGGCTTTATGTGTCTAGCAATGAATTATATCTCTAACTCTTGGCATGGTTACATGTGGCTTAAATCAAACTCCCCGCAACTAATGCTTAATTTGAAATATATATTTATTTGTTATTGCAGATTAAAAAAATAACCTCACGGCTCGTTAGCTTTTTTAGCTTTTCCTAGTTAATTTTGATACCTGTTTTGAAAATATATATGCACATTTCTTTATGTTCATATATCCAAGGATACAATTAATATACACACTGGAATCAATATACACAATGGAATAACATTATAGCTCAGTTTACTCCATAAATGTTGTCATGGGGCATAGAACCTGTGAACATACCACTCAAAACAACTATAATAGAATATTGTAAGTCTATTAAATTAAAATATTATATTTTTAAATAATATATTTTTTATTTTTTTATAATATCTCTCATAGCCATCAAACAACTTTGTAACGTCAATCCAGCACTTCACAAACAACATCCACCAGAGGTTTTTCTCGCTGTAAAGTCCCCATCATTCACAAACATATTAAAACTAGTAATATCATTTCATTCGGTACTAGTCTTATTTGATTTAAGCATATGACACAAAAAAATGGGAAGTAATACAAACATCTAAGTATCATACTAATTAGATTTATATGAAAGTATGTTCTTATTTATGAAGATTAGCATTTCATGAAGTTTTACTATGACAATCCTAATGGATTCATTTGGTGGCTGAGATCCTTCATGCTTGCTGGCTCTTTTCAAATCAACCATCAAATAAGGGAAGAGATAAACCCTTGGTTTCATACTTACCAAACAAGGAGAATTACTTGTTTGTTTGAATCCATATTTGTTTTTTTGTTTAGTTGGGACAAGTTTCAAAACCTTACAGTAGTAGGTAATGCCTTCCTTTATCCTTCAACCAACTTTCTACCAAGATCCTTTAACCAGGAAGGTGCCTGTATTTAAATCCAAGTCCAAAAGCCATGCTTCCATTCCAACGGTGACAAATATTGATTCCTTCTACTATTTTTACCTTAAGGTAGGAACCTTCTATTATTGCATCTAATGGAACAAGGATTATGCAATATAATGTTGAGTTACACATTCAATGAGCATAAGTGCAAATTCATGGAAAAAATTAATTGTGGCATCACTCTATCCCAAGCTTAAAAGTTTGTCATACGTTGATATATATATATATATATATATATCAACGTATGACAAACTTTTAAGCTTGGGATAGAATGTCACTTTTTTCTTATCAAAGTTTGAATTATTTTTATCACTATATATAAATATTTATCTTAAATTCTGTGAAACTTTTGAGTTTGGGTTAGAATGACACTTTTTTATGATTTTCTTTTGAGTTCTAGTATTTATCTAATGAGATTATGCAATCAAACTTTCTTTACGCAATCAAATCCATCTCAATATTTGTCCACTTTTAGATCCATAGTGTTTTCAATATATAAAAATGCCATGCTCTAATGAATGACGCAAACTTAATTCCACTCTTCTAATCCAATGACGGTGACCAAACACCAACTTCTAACCTTATTTATGTGTGAAAAATACATGTCAATATCACAACAAACACTACAAGGGGAATCAATTATGAATGGGAAATGATAAAGCATTGGAAAACAACCATAAAAATGGAAAAAACATTAACAAACGCAACTAGCATGTAATGATCAATTTTGTATAGAAAATGACAAAGCATTGGAAAATGAAAAAATATTGGTAAACATAACTAGCATACAATAATCAATTCTGAATGGAAAATGTCAAAAATATTGGAAAATGCAACTAGCGTACAATAATCAATTCTAAACAGCAATGACAAAGCATTGGAAAACGTAATTACCATACAATAATCAATCAAACATAACCACCATACAATAACCAATTATGAATGACAAATGGCGAAGCATTGACCTACCAATCGACATGTATCCTCTACCATGCAACCTTGTTTAATGTTAGTTTCTAGACATCCTCCACTAAGAGTTGTCCTGACTCCCAACATTTGCAATCTTTGGATATTTACCCTTTGTATTTCAAAAAAAAGCGGGATGCTCTATGGATTTGAGTCCTGATTTTCATCTACCAAGTGTAGATGTTTTTTTCTTATGTTCAGTGCTGTAATTTCTTGTTCTTGATTTGTTTCTAGGAGAATTGACAAAGCAATGTCAAGCTTACAAACTTGAAAATAGTTTTCAGATTCAAAATTTATTATTTATTGTTAATGGTGACAAACCGGTCTCTACTAAAAGATGTCTAATGTTTATAGGATGTCTCTTTTGATATTTTACCGCTTTCTTTCAAAAACGGTCGGTATGCTCTATGGAATCTTGTTTTCCATTTCCCTAGATAGGACTATATTTTCCTTCAATGTTTGTTGTTGTAATATTTTGATCTTCTTTCTTTGGTTTTTGGTTGGTTGAAAAATCCACCAAATCCTTTGTTAGGGAATATTTTGGTGCTTGGCTAGTTAACAAAGCCATATAAGCCTTTTCTATGATTGCAGAATGTTGGCACTTTCTAGTGCTTGTAAGGATTTCTGTAATATACCGATGACTATGATGTAATCATAGTAACCATTGCACTAACTTTCTGACTAGGAGTGTACATTGATATTTCAACTAAAGGATGATATGGTTGACTCAAATATTTTCGTGTTGAAATGTCTCAGTGTATTTATCTTTTTTCGTCTTAGGGATCCAATGGCATTAGGATTAAACGCACAGATCAATACTTTGTGGTTCGCAGCGATAACACACATGTTTCTTCAAAAAGTATAGTTGGCCAACGTTAATATTAAACTCATTTACATCACAAATCGTTATAACATACAACATGTATATGGTTGAAAAATGGATACCTACTTAACCAAAACCTTATAAATTTCTTTTTTCTACTCATCATTAAAAGTAGTGTTGATTTGTCTTGATTCAAAAAAATGACGCTAACAATATCACAATCTTCATTAGAGAACATTACACAATATACCTAAAACATCTTGACATGAAAACATATTTATAATTGGCTTGTTAACACATAAAACCAATGAAAACTAATAAAAAAGATCAAAATTACTAAAACTTAACCCTCTTCCCCCACAAAAAAATAACATTATTAATAACATTTCATTGTAATTTTATATATTCTCTGCATTAAATAGAATAAAGTAAATTACCAAATTAAAATAAAATATAAATAAGTTATTAATAAAAAATAAACTAATATATTTTTATAACTTTAAATAAGTTAATTAACAATTTTAATCTATTTTTTATAGCTTTAAATAAGCTAATTAACAATTTTATGATGACCATAATATTTATTATAAAATTTACATTTTGGAAAATCATTTATTATGTTAATTTATTTCGATTTAAAATTAAAAAATTTAAATATTAAAAGAATTAAAAAAACAATTCTAACTTAATTGAAATATTAACTATAGAGAAGAATGAAATCCTCACAAACATTATTAAACAAATATTTAAAATTCAAAAGAAAATGCTCATCATAATGAAACATAAGACAAAGAGTATCTTCTCTTAGAGCAATTGGTAATAAGTAATTGAGATGAGAATTTGTAAATGGAAGGTCACAAGTTCAAATCCCTTGTGGGTACATTCTTACAAAAAGAAGATAAAAAACATCTTCCCCACGTTGGATGTTGTTATACATTAATTCGTGCTTCCTACAATTGTCTTTTGCGACCGTACTACCCATGATTTGGGAAGGTTAAGCATAACAAGATACAATGACCATGAAATAAATCCATGTTGTACACTTGGTTACACTTGGTTACACTTGGGTTAATCTTGTTGAACCGCCCAAGCAAATCCAAAATCTGAGATAATATCAAAGTGCCCTTCAATTGACAAATATAAATTAATTAAACCATATACTCCAAAAAAATGTTAAAAACAAATATTTCCTTTCTAAATTTTTACAGTCTTAAACAATGCACTCCCTAATATCTACATGAAAACGTGATAAGTTTTTAATAAAACTTAATTTGAACACATAAATTTGACATATATGTAACATTAATTTTACAATTCAATAAAATAACAACTATTCTATTGTATTTTTCTAAGTTGGAGCACACTTCATTTTACATAAAAACTACTTAGATTGACCAATAACCATATCCAAGCATCCACAATATCTTATGCATAGTGTAGCACATAACCAGATACAATCTTAAAAAAACAGAACCATGAGAAAATTACTTATGATTATCTATGTAAAAAAATAAGCCACTAAGAAAACTACAGTACAATAAACCTACATCAAAAAAATACAAATAAAACCAACCATAAACTTAATTCAAACCTTAGAGAGGGAATTCATCCAAGACTAAGAGATGTAAGAATGGTGGGCATTGGGAACCTAAGAGAAATTAATACACAACTCATAAAACATTAAAAATGATCCTACATACCAAGTAGGTTAGCAATGTTAGTATGAGTGTGGTTGGGGCATCAATATTTGTTGTTCAACACTTGTTGCGACACCATATAGGTAAAGTATGGAAGGGAAATGGAATCAATCCTAAGTCAATTGGCGTCTTGCAACTCGCTACATGTGGGAGACTCCACAATCTACCTTTTAAATAGAACCATAACACCAAAAGAAGTTTTGTAATGGTTGGATTTGAGAAATTTCTAGGTGTGAATAATTAAGAGCTCAAGGCTCTAAATTTTTTTGTATTTTGTATGAATCCACAATTTGGAAAATCAACAATCAATGACAAGAAATTTAAGTTATTTAGTGAAAACAATCAATGTATCTGCCTCTATGTCTAAACCATATTCAACGATTATGTGGGTCGCTACCCTCGTTATTGTCTTAACAAAGGGCGCAAGAATAAGGAAGGAGGCGTAAAATAATGGAGTTAACCTTCAAAGAGTGCCTTGCAATCACACCTTGCAATCACATTGGTAAGGAGTGATAAGAAGATCATAACAATTGAACATGTCGAATCTCAGTTGATAGTGTCAACTAAAGCCTTAGATGGTAAATTTGAAATAAGACTTACTTATAGTTTCTCTTACTCTTTGCATTTCATGACTGTCCCTATTCCTTGACCTAATTGAGATTATAAGACGAGGATGTGTTTACATGTAATAATTTTTTTAGTTATGACTATGAGATGATGATTTAAAGAGAAGAGGTTGTAAATACATATAATTTTTATACTATTTTGGTGGCGACCGTGGAGGAGAAATATGGTGAGAAATTATAAATGTTTGGAAGGGCGAAGGGAGATTGCATCATCATCATGTCACCCATAAAATTGTAGATTATTCTTCATCAATTTTTTTTTATAACTATTGTAGTGCTTTGGTCCAAATGTTTGATCTAACTCATTGTTTCTCTATCTTGTGTGCCGAGTGCCACCTCTATATCAATGCATATATGAACCTCTACAAGGTTTGTGATTATAGTTGCATGCCATTATTTGTAGTTGCATGCTATTGCATGTTGTTTAGATTCATCGTGAGTTCATGAAATTCATGCAAGAAGTAAAGTATTACAAAGAAGGAGTCATCAAATTGACCATTCAAAATTCATTTTGACGTTAAACGAGTGGTCTTAGGCATCCAGGTTCACATACTTAGTAGGAACAATTTTTTAGCTCATTCAATGCCTAGTAGTAGACTAGTAGTGATTCTGTGTGGTTACAATCATAGTCGCTAACACATTATCAAACCTCAAATTATAGAACGAAATGACTTGGTAGTTTAAGTCACATCTCGATGGCCAAATATTTGTAGCAGTTAGTCATCACTCATCATCATGCATGACTAAGCAATGAGTATGTTACATGAGTGATTATAATTTATGATATTTCCAATATTTTGGATGACAAGTGGAACTTTATAGCATAGTAATTTAAACAACATACAGAGAAATTTATATGAATAGATAATTTCAAATGTTTCCCTTCTTTTCAAATGTTGATATAAATTATATTATTCTTAATATAAAGAGTAACATTCATATTTAAAATTCTTTTGAACGAAAATTTTAACTTTACATTTCTAGGAAGAGTGAGAATCCTTTGGAAAGGCTAGGAAGCATTCAAATTTAAACTCTACTCAAAGGGAAAAGCAATATCATCACTTGTATATCGTTTCTAGACTAACTCTTTGCAAAATCAATCAATCCTTTTTGTGTAGTGACCACGTGAAGCATCTTCACACCATGTAATTCCACAACATACTTTGACTTTGACAAATTGCTATAAATATATTGATATGTTTGCTCTAATTGGATAAGTCTATATAATTTATATTTTAGGCTTTTATTTTAAAATATTTGGATGCATGTTAGATGCATACATAGACTTACATGAAACAAAATAATGTACTTCTATTAGATGTCTATATATAAAAATATCTTATTATACCTGCAGAGAGGCATGGTATATTGTTTTCAATATTTAGTCAACAACTATTAGTTTCATCGTTGACTAAATTAGTTTACATTTTTCCAAATGTTTAACATTAGACATTCAAATTTCTTATTTTTTTAATATTTGGAAACTAATTTATCTATGAACTTATTGGTTAATCCACTTGAGGTGTTTTTGCCGAGCCGGTGGTGAGATTCTTGGTTTTTGTATTGCACATTAAATGAACATTTAATTCTCCATCCCTTTGTTATCCTCTACCACGTGAACATTTAATTCTCCGTCCATTTTCCATCCTTGCCACAAGCTTCACTGTAGCGGCCCTTGCTTTCACCATCATTGCAACTGGATTTCACCCCCAACCGCCTCTTGACCGCCTTCACTTTTTTGTCTATGTTTCTTCACATTAACCCGCTTTCGTATTGCATTGTAAATACACTAACCATTCATATCGCCATCATCCGTTCCCTCACCCAGTCCACATAACGCAAATTCAACCCCAGTTTCTATGGTTACCCTTGTTTTTTTGGTAGCTGGGAGGAAGCTTGAGACTACAATTCTATTAATGTGGCCAACAAAACATTGAACTTTTTTTGGCCAATAGAACATTCCACCAAAGTTCAGTAGATTACTCTACGCACAAAAAATAGTTGGTCATCAATACATTAATCTACATAAACCTGCTAAATTCTGGTGCAGAGGAGAGGAACCAGCATGGTAGAAAATGATAAGATCAATTTTAGCTATGGAGGTATGAACTGGGAGAAAAATTTTAATTATAATCATAAAAATTTGAAAATATACCTTTTGTGGCATCACCTATGAGTTCAATATATATTGTATTTGCCTATTTTTTTTACTATAGAATAGAGATGGTCCGATTCGATGGAATCTCTACCCTAGCCAAGTTAGCTTCTGAGTTAAACTAGGAAAAATAGTGAAATTATGAGGATTTCTATATTTCCCTATTTTTACCCCTGGGTAAATACCTATAAATTGTAAATACCATATTGCATGTAAATTGTTTGTAAAATCAAAGTTAATAACAACAAGGTTGTGTATAAAAGAAGCAAAATTGCATAATAGAAAGTCTTTTCCAAATTCATTTGTGAATTGTGATGGACACTGGAAGAGATGCCATGAACCAATGAAAATCAACACAAAGAGTTGTGGGTTGCATGTAATATTCATTCAACAGAAATATTGGATACTACTATTTACAAGCACTACAACATAAACAAAAACTTTTTGAAACTATGTAAAGATCAAACACCTACACATATAATGTGTCTAGACAACCTGTTACTTTGAGTAAATAGTGTCTAGCCCAACTAATTGTAGTCTCGGTGTCTTGAATATTATCATGCATGAACCTTTTGAATTATAACATGCTCCATGCTAACAACTTAGTTGTAAAAACCATAGGGGAACCAAATTTTATATCGTATCCTTCATCATAGTACCCTCCTATCAAAGCCTCCTACATCCAATTATGTGAGATATCTAGAATGAAGAAAAATTGCCAGAGATCATGTTTTTATTTGATATTTTTCATCTTCTCACTGTTACCATGGGATGATACTCATCGACTGTGAAACCTTACATTGTGAGTAAGCCTTTGATTTGGGGTTCTCACTATGTTCATTTTTATGCTCCCCGGACGGGTTTATGAGGGGAATGAACCTTAGTCGTCAGGTTTCTGGGATTCTTTGTGGCGACTCTAGGGATGCTTTCATGCCTAATATCTTTGTGAAAGGAGGAAGTAGGGAATTGAATCATCTCTGAATCCTTACATAGATATTAGGGAGGTGAATCCTTGCACAAATGGTCGATAATGAGCCCTAGATCCCATGCATATTAGATGACAAAGGACTAAGATAGCATGGTGGCAGTATGTGCCGAGCAATGAATAATTTTTCCAATTCTCATCGACTACGCAACCTTACATTTTTGTGTGAGCTTTTGGTTTGTGTTTCTTGTTGGGCTCCTCATGATGCTTCCCGAACGAGTTTACGAGGGGAATGAACCTTAGTCGTCAGGTTTCTGGGATGCTTTTCAACGAATCTGGGGATGCTTTCTTTCTTGATATCTTGGTGAAAAGAGGAGGTAGGGGATTGAATCATCCCTGAATCCTTACACAGATACCAGGGATGTGAATCCTTACAAAAATGTCTGATAATGACCCATCGATCACATGCATACCAGATGGAAAAGGACTGAGAGAGCATGGTGGCTTTATGTGTCTAGCAATGAATTATATCTCTAACTCTTGGCATGGTCACATGTGGCTTAAATAAAACTCCCTACAACTAACGCTTAATTTGAAATATATATTTATTTGTTATTGCAAATTAAAATAATAACCTCACGCCTGGTTAGCTTTTTTAGCTTTTCCTGGTTAATTTTGATACCTATTTTGAAAATATATATACACATTTATTTATGTTCATATATCCAAGGATACAATCAATATACACACTGGAATCAATATACACATTGGAATAAAATTATAGCTTAGTGCATTCCATAAATGTTGTCATGGGGCATAGAACTACTGAACATACCACTCAAAACAACTATAATAGAATATTGTAAGTCTATTAAACTAAAATAATATATTTTTAAATATTATTTTAAAATAATATATTTTTTATTTTTCATAATATCGTTCATAGCCATCAAACAACTTTGTAACGTCAATCCAACACTTCACGAACAACATCCACCATAGGTTTTTCTCAGTGTAAAGTCCCCATCATTCAGAGACATATTAAAACTAGTAATATCGTTTCAGTCGGTACTAGTCTTATTTGATTTTAGTATATGACACAAAAACAATGGGAAATAATACAGACATCTAAGTATCATGCTAATTAGATTTATATGAAAGTATGTTCTTATTTATGAAGATTAGAATTTCATGAAGTTTTTCTATGACAATCCCAATGGATTCATTTGGTGGTTGAGCTCCTTCATGCTTGTTGGCTCTTTTCAAATGAACCATCGAACGAGGGAAGAGATAAACCCCTGGATTCATACTTACCAAACAAGGAGAATTACTTGTTTGTTTGAATCCATATTTGTTTTTTGTTTCGCTGGGATAAGTTTCAACACCTTACAGTAGTAGGCAACGCCTTCCTTTATCCTTCAACCAACTTTCTACAAAGATCCCTTAATCAGGAAGGTGCCTCTATTTAAATCCAAGTCCAAAAGCCATGCTTCCATTTCAACAGTGATAAATATTGATTCCTTCTACTATTGTTACCTTAAGGTAGGAAACCTTCTGTTATTGCATCTGATCGAACAAGGATTGTGCAATATAATGTTGAATTACACATTCAATGCAAAGTTATTTTAAGCTTGGGATAGAATGTCACTTTTTTCTTATCAAATCTTGAATTATTTTTATCACTATATATAAACATTTATCTTAAAGTCTGTGAAACTTTTAAGTTTGGGTTAGAATGACACTTTTTTATGATTTTTTTTTGAGTTCTAGTATTTATCTAATGAGATTATGTGATCAAAATTTATTTACGCAATCAAATTCATCTCAATATTTGTCCACTATTAGATCCACAGTGTTTTCAATATATAAAAATGCCATGCTCTAATGAATGACGCAGACTTAATTCCACTCTTCTAATCCAACGATGGTGACCAAACACCAACTTCTAACCTTATTTATGTGTGAAAAATACATGTCAATATCACAACAAACACTACAAGGGGCATCAATTCTGAACGCTAAATGATAAAGCATTGGAAAACGACCATGAAAATGGGAAAAACATTAACAAATGCAACTAGCATATAATGATCAATTTTGTATAGAAAATGACAAACCATTGGAAAATGAAAAAATATTGGCAAACACAACTAGCATACAATAATCAATTCTGAATGGAAAATGTCAAAAATATTGGAAAATGCAACTAGCATACAATAATCAATTCTAAACAGCAATGATAAAGCATTGGAAAACGTAATTACCATACAATAATCAATCAAATGTAACCACCATACAATAACCAATTATGAATGAAAAATGGCGAAGCATTGACCTACCAATCGACATGTATACACTGCCATGCAGCCTTGTTTAATGTTAGTTTCTAGACCTCCTCCACTAAGAGTTGTCCCAACTCCCAACAATTGCAATATTCGGATATATACCCTTTGTATTTTAAAAAAAGCAGGATGCTCTATGGATTTGAGTCTTGATTTTCCATGTTCCTAGTGCAAATGTTTTTTACTTATGTTTAGTGCTTTAATTTCTTGTTCTTGCTTTGTTGCTAGGAGAATTGACAAAGCAATGTCAAGCTTACAAACTTGAAAATAGTTTTTAGATTAAAATTAATTATTTATTGTTAATGGTGAGAAACCAATCTCTACTAAGAGATGCCGAATGTTTATAGGATGTCTATTTTGATATTTTACCCCTTTCTTTAAAAAACGGTCAGTATGCTCTATGGAATCTTGTTTTCCATTTCCCTAGATAGGACTATATTTTCCTTCAATGTTTGTTGTTGTAATATTTTGATCTTCTTTGTTTGGTTCTTGGTTGGTTGACAAATCCACTGAATCCTTTGTTAGGGGATATTTTGGTGCTTGGCTAGTTAAAAAATCCATCTAAGCCTTTCCTAGTGGAATTGTTTGGATCTGCAACTAAATCATCATGATCAGACATTTCAAAATCATAAAGTTTATTATTTCCTTCACTTAGAACCAAAGGTGGAGGAGGTGAAGATTACTCTCTAATTTCTGCTACTACCATAGGATCTTCTTCGAACTGAACACTCCTTTTAATGAATTATTTTTGAGCGCTCAAGTTGATCATCTTATACCATTTGGAATCTTTAGAATATCCAACAAATAGGAACTCTTGACTTTGGGGTTTCAAATCCCTCATTTTATCTAGTGGAATTCTAACCCATGCCTTTGAGCCAAAAATCCTTACATGGGACACATATGGTTTGTGCCCACTCCCAGCATCGAAATGAGTAAATACATCAAGATTGTTGTGAGCAACTCTATTCTGGATGTAGGATGCACAATTTATATCTTCAACCCAAAACTTTGGTGGCAAAGTCTTAGACTCCAACATACCAGTAGCCATGTGCTCGAGGCTTCTATTCTTTCCCTCAGCCACACCTTTCTGCTAAGGTGTGTAAGGAATAGAGTGTTGCATATATATACCTGCATCTTCACAATAATTAATGAACTTAGACTTGACATATTCACCACCATTATTAGATCTAAGGATCTTAAGTTTCCTCTCGGACTAGTTCTCAACCAAGGTCTTGAAAACCTTGAAGTGGTAAAAAACTCTAGACTTGAGTTTGAGGAAGTAAACCAAACAGTACCTGGAAAATTCATCTATGAAGGTAAGGAAATATTTGGCTTGACTCATGGACATATGAGGGAAATGAACATCAATGTCACGATGGATGAGCTCAAGATGTGTAGAGGTTGTCACATTACCGACTCTATCATACTTATGCTATGGATGTTTTCCGAGAATGGAAACTTGACAAATTCCCTTGGAAAAATTTATCTTTGGAAACCATGAAACCATATCATTTTCACACAAATATGAAAGGTATTTATAGTTTAGATTACTAAACCTCTCATGCCAAAGTTTTCTTTCTTCATTGGAATGGGTGAGGAGAGAAGAGGGGTTAGAGAAAGGCATGAAGTGTGAGAACCTATAAAATTTCTTAACGATGATCCACAAGACCTTCATAAATTACTCTACCATTAGAAATATTAGAGATTTCAACTTCATTGGGAGAGAAAACAACCTTCTTAGGAGACCCAGTGTGGGCCATTTGGTAGAGTGACAAAAGGTTAGCAGCAAGACCTGGAACATATAAAACATTATTTAAGGACCCATGGTAAAAATCAATGCTACCTTTACCCTTACTTTCATTTTTTGAGTTATCTCCGAGCAAACAATTTGGACCCTTCGAATCATCAAGAGATGAGAATGATTCCTTCATTGAAACCATGTTCCTAGAAGCTCCAGAATCGATGATAAATGAAGGATATCTTACCGTGCTTGCAACTAGGGCATGTACCCTCTATGGTCTTCGAAACTGGATCATCCTTCCTTCTTGTTTGCACCACCAGGAAGGGATATGTTTTTCTTCTCCAAGATTTGAGTCAGCATATCTATTTGCTTCTTACTATAGTATGAAAGTCCTTTCTAGAGTATGCACACTTGCTACCTTTACCTTCACCTTTCTTCTTCTAAAAGTTCTTCTTCTTAGAGTTTGAGGACTCCTCATGAGACTTGGACTTGTCTACTTTTTTATTTGGAGGCTTCTTAGCCTTCTTCTTATCTTTAGAATTCACCTTGGAATCTCCAGAAACCAAAGCTTGGTCTTTTGAAGGTTTGATGGTGTCAATCAAGACCAATTTGTCTTGCTTCTGAGTCAAGGATTCCATGAAATTTCTTAGTGAAGGAATATTCCAATTTCGAACTATCAACTTGGTAGCATGGAAGGTTGAAACAAATACTGAGTAATCAGGGCCAAGCTTCAAAAGGATGGACAAGATTAGTTGTTCATGTTCTTTGTCAATACCACATTGTTTTAGCTACAAAACCAATTATTTGAATTTTGAAAAGTAGACTTGCCAGGATTCGAAGTTGCTTGGACTCGATGAAATCATCTCATTCTCTAGCTGTTGACCCCTCATCTTATCTGCCTTCCCAAAAATATCTTGAAGCTTCTCCCAAACTTCATTTGGCGATGTAAGTCCATCAAGATGAATCAGAAGGTCTCTGGAAATGCTGAGACATAAGAGACCATTGCCTCATCTCTTCTATTATGCCATTTGATATTCTCTACTACTGCATTAGGCTCGGCTTCAGTTTCCATGGTCACTATGTAGAGTCCTTTACTCCTCATCGAAATTTCCATCTTTTCCTGCCATTCAAATTAATTGAAGGGAGTTAAGATTATTTGTTGAGATTGATCCATTCTTTAACAACTGCACCCTTAAACAGACAGAATGCGCTCCTAGTGAATGATGTCGACCCTACAAAATAAATTTGAAGTGGAGAACAATAGAACTACTAAGGATTTGATACCATGTGGAAATTAAGCCCAAGCTTAGAACATTTGAACTCACAAAATTACTTGAAAATATGAAAGAAACACTCAAGAAGGAGACTGAATATTGAATAATACACAAACTGTTGTTGATATTATTTTACATCAACCATAATTAAATATATATAGGTTGATCATAATGTAGATACTCCAAGGATTCGAAAGTGCAAATATGCTACTCGAATCAGTACAAAAGCAGGCTTACTAAACTAGTCAAAATACCCCATAGATGCATAAAGTACTTTCCAAATCAATCAAGATTCTCATGAATTTGTTGAATGAGTATGTAAAACTAATAATTCATGGAAAGTTTACTTTATCGTAATTTTAGATGAGGAAAATAAGGGAGGTGAGTTGGTGCAAAAAACAAGGCAGTCTACCTTAAAACTAGCTTTAGCTTTTACCTTAAAACTGCAGAAAAGATGGAAACTCCTAAAAAAAATAAAACTACACACTTGCCAATATGGGAAGACAACAAAGTTGTCAGAATCTTATCCATGATCTTTTTAAATCGTTCTAGGAGGCATTTTGGGCAAGTTTGACCTCAAAAATGGAATTGGTTGGAAACTAGCTAGTGTAGGTCCTAGGAAATTAATAAAACGGAGTAATTATTTTATCCTAATTCTTGGGATGGGTTTTGATTATTCCAACAATTTAAAGTGTACGTAAAGTTTAAAGTTCTATCACTACACTTCATAATTTACCCAGTTCATTATACATAAATAGTTTCTAATGTTCAACTTATTAACATCCATAAATATATTATATATTTTAAATTGCATTTGCATGCGAAATGTTTTTTACACTTCTATGATGAGATAGAAGGATCTTATTAGTGATGAATTCAATTTCAATACCTGAATCGTTTCATTTATTGTTACTAAAAAAATGCATCAATACTAATTTTAATGTTTAAATAAATTATAATTCAAAGTAGTTTTTAATAAAAGTGATTTGTTCGAATTACAGATTGTCAATAATGTATCTAGAATTCATGGATGGAGAAGATGTAGACTTATTTTGGAGAAATTCAAAGGTTACAAAAGCGAAAGTCTACCCATGTAGAAAGGCACCACATTGTTACAAAATCAGATCTGACTTCATTGTCAATGTTGAAAATGTTCTAAATGGAGATGTTCCATTATCCTATCCTAACGAAAAACTAAATACATTGAAAGAAACTCGTTGTGGAATGTCCTCTTTTTCCTAGTTGAGTTTGCAAATGTTTAAGCACGGTGAATGAAAGGTACCTCAAATTTATCACAATTCAATGGTGATTAAATGGCTAATGATTCAAAGAATGGAAGTGATGGAAATGATAACATTGCTTTAGATGATGAAACAAGTTCATGGGAAGTCTCTACATTAGAGTGTGAATATATTGGGGATCAATATGATTCTATGAATATTGGTTCCAAATAAAGGAACAAATTCATTACACACCATACATTCATTGTCACGTCCCCATGCCTCTGACCGGCAAAGAGGACGCAACCAATGCTTCAAACAACCAGGCTAACCGCCCATGAACATGTACAGGCTTAATAATTGCCCAAAACAGAATGCTGAAAGATGATTTAAACTAAAATATGCACATAGGATTATTCATCATGCACAGATGCAATTTAATCCTCATTCACAGCGGAAACAACAGCATTCAAACAAGCATTCATTCAACATGTAAACATCAGTCATTAATTAAGACATTACAGATCATGGGATTAATACAACCCAATTCGTAACCACAATGGAATAACCATATTAACATACAAGTAGAAGGGGGATGCTTCAGCCTATTTCATTCGGGCAGAATAGTGAAACAATCACATAATAATCAACTCCATTCTCATGCTATGCACCAGCATCATACCAACTAATTTAAGATAATCATTTCTTCCAAGTAACATGAGTAATTTAACGCACAAGGAAAACCACAGATGAACATCATTCAAACCACAGAGAATACTTATCTTGAGATGAAGCTGTCCAACAACTGGCTATGTGAGAGCAACGTTCCACCCAACCATAGATCTATGTCCAGCCTCTATTCTTTCAGCTGAGAGATCACCCCCGAGCTGGGCTGTTTATCCACTAAGGAGGAACTAGATGGGCTCACTCACAGCCATGGGTTCCCTCAAATGGTCATGCACATCCAACACAAGGAAGGTCCCCTTCTCTGCTACACAGTCCCTCAGGCAACTCTTCCCTCCAGTTCTCTTTAGGATGGGCATAGAAAGTTCCAGCTGCTAGCTTCCTGAAATTTCAGCCTTCACTGGGTTTATCAAGCAAACCCAACCTCTGTTCCAGCATCCACACTTGGATTTCTCACCATTCTATCAACGAATAACTCAAATCCGTCCCTGATTTTCGGGGCTGCAAAAACTGGGTTTTCCCATGGGTTTCGGGGTAGCTAATGCTCCCAAATTCTCCCTAAGGTTCATACCTATGGACTCCCCATTGGATTTTACTGTCCAATACCAAATCTGGGCATTTTTGGCTCTTCAAAACGTGGGTTTTTGCACAGTCACGATTTCTGGTTTTTCACCCTGCTAGGAACTCGTTTTTGGATCGAAAATGATGCTGGGTCCTTCCACAATGGAATGGGGATGAGGAAGAAGCAATCCCCCAGAGGTAGAGTGACTTGTGGTACAAGAAAACAGAGCCCATACTTTTCCATACGAATTTCTGGGCTGCCCATGCTCCATTAAAGCCATGGATTGTTTTCTTCAACCACTTCCTTACAACAGAATTAAATGTCAACAAGGAAAGTCAAATGGGTTATCACAATGACATATGGAAGCTTATGGTTCAATCCCACAACCCCTTCACCTCTCCCTAGTGGATACACATGGCCCCTTCTCATTCGTTGCCTCCATAGTCAGTTTTGGTATTTTTTTGCTTAATGTTTATTTACATCATTTTTACAATGTTCCATGGCTAAATAGCACATGGGTAACATCAGGTCCAATGCTTTGCCATTTTAAATAAAATACGAGCATACACTAGCGGGGCCTTGGCCTTGAGCTCCACGCTAGGTATACATACATCATACAAACGGGGTCAAACCCGGGGACATTACATTCATACTTAAGAATATATGTTCAAAACAAGAGGAATGCATAGCTTTGTGTTTTATCTTACATGTCCTTGAAGACCACCATATTTAGGGAGAGATGCTAATATTATATAATTTTGGTGTAATGGTGTGTTGCAGTTGCAACTATTTCCCAAATTTTTTAAAATTTTGGACCCTCCTTTTAAATTTTGTCTTGCTTAGATTTGTTTGGATTGCTGAACTTTATTGTCTTCTGCTACAAATTTGGATCATGAGGTTAAATTGGGGTTAATTGTTTTCCATTTCCGGGAGTTTGAATGACTATATTTTGTTGGACTTGAACTTGAAATTTTGTTTTTCGTTGTCGGAAGTCTTTTGAACAATAAATTGGGGCCATAGTTCTCTACGCAGTCGCCATTGCAGAGATTAAACAATGACCGTTCTGATGCCCAGTTTTTATTTTTTCGCCGATGCGCCTTTACCTATTTTGTTTCTTTGGACTATCAGCATTTTTATTTTATCATGGTCAGAGCATCAGTGTTTTATATCGCCGCCATTTCAAAGGACAGATAAAGAATGGGTCGATGGTTAGTTTTCTTTCACCAATTACGTGACTTTGTTGGTTCAAACTTTTGCTTTGCGATGACTTTTTCTTTTCACCCTCGGAGCGGTTTATGACTTTGATCGAAAGCTGTAGTATTTTTTATTCTTGCCATCGTGGCTCCAGAGCAGACTAACCATCCGGCATGTTTTGTTCTGATTTTCACCGATGGTTTTATTTTCGTCGCTATTTACCATTATTGCGGAACCCTTAGACCATGCATCATCCGCCGTTGCGGCTCCTTAGCAAGCTAACCATCCGACTTATAGTTGTTCCACTCGCACATGGTTTGTATGGTTTTCGCCGATTTCTTTTATTTTCCATGGATCCCTTAGCCTGATTGTTCTCCATCGTTGCGCTACCTAGCGAACTAACCATCCGATGCTATAGTTGTTCCGATGTCCGATGCTGCTGTCTCTAGTGTTTATTTCACCGATGTTTTATTTGGCCGTGGAGCCCATACTCTGTCTGTTTCCCACCATTGCGGCTTCTTAGTGAACTGATCATTCGATGCTTAGTTTTTTTGCTTTTGACTATCGGTAGGGTTTTCCCGTCGTTTGTTGTGTTGTTGCTCTATTTTTTGGGGATGGCAGAGTTTTCCCATGGGTGCTGGTTGAGTCGAGGTTTTTTCTAAAGTGAAGAGTGCAGTTTGGGGGTTTGAGAGGTGGCGGTTGCATTGTCTAGATTCATGCTTCTTTCGCAAGGTTTCTAGTTAGTTCGGTTGCAGTTTGGTTTTAGATGAAGAATCTATTCTACTGGGACTGTGGTTTTAGTGGGACAATAGGCTTAGAATTTTTCTGGACCCAGCGTGCAGGACTTTCTTTTCCTTATCATTTTTATTTTCATGCATTAATATTGTTTATAACTCATTTTATAGAATGCATGTATTAATACAGTTTGTGTTACTTTGTCAAAATCTAAGTGATCTAAGAAATGGCTGTTCATGACAGGGTGATGGTTGCTGCAGAGAAGATATGTCTAGAAGACTAAGCAGAAAAAATGAGGCAGTAAAGAAGGAAGAGAAAGAAAATGAAGAAATAGAGAAGAAGAAATTAAAGGTTTGAGATCTCAGACAGATCGATAGCAGCAAAGGCCCAGGCTTGTAGAAGATTTCGTCAATTACCAAGCTGGTCCTTTTTATAAAAGTGCTTTTAAATATTAGTTTGAAATGTAACGTTTGTATGAATCATGAGCACTCACAAAAAACAAAATTGTGAGATTAAACGGTTGGGGGATCCCAAAGGTCACCGAGGGGCAATCCAAGAGTTTGGCTTGTAGTATAAGTATAGGAGAGTTAGATAGAAGAAGGGACTTTTTACCAGTTAGACTTGTGAGAACATGTTATAAGAAGAACTATTTCCTTTTGCAATAGATAATTACAAGTTTGCCTGTTGGAGAAAGCTTTGGTGGAATGTTCAAATGTTGTGCAATGGATGTTGTTGAAGGGGAACTATTTTGTTTTCAACTTTTGCCCATTAACTGTGAGATCGTTCTAACTTTTTGAGCCTATGTTCTTGTATGAATGCTCTCTAGTTTATTTTATGGAATTTTCACTATGAGTAATGAATGCTTTTCATAATCAATGAGCTATCTTGTTGTTCATCTATCTATTCATGTTTATGTGTTTTGAAATAAAGAATAACTACCTGTGATTTTTCTTAATGCATGAACAGTAATACATTTTTCATTAAATGATAATCTCGCTCCCTAGGGATAGTTTAGTTAAGTTAGTTTTAGATTTCTTACTGTGTGTGATTTAGATGCGAGAGAGTTAAGACGAGAGGTAAGAACCTGCACATCACATTGTGACCGCTCCTCGTATTCTCTATCAATATGCATTCTTAGATAGGCACTTGCATATCATACTTAAAACTAAAAAACTAAAAAAGATACACGGTGGACCGGGCCGTAACCAGTAAAACCCTTTATTTTGGTTGCTTGACCTACGGTAGTCGGATTGCAAACCGGATGGATTCCCCATACCAAACAGTAACGGGCTAGTTGGGAATGTTTACTGGGGAGAATCCCTTGTTGTTTTTGCCTGCGATTCTCCAGGCCTCAACAGTTTTTGGTGCTAGAAGGACGGCCACCAATGCATGGCTAGCTGAGGAAACCCATTTTCTCGAGATTATTCTACCGGTGACAGTTCTAAAAATAGTTTGTTTCCCAATCCAATTCCTGAAGAGAAAGGTAAAGAACATTTGTATTCTGTAAACAACGAATTAGTTAATGATTTGAGAAGACATACTAGGGCATATGTGAAAAGTATTGGAGGATTACCGATTATCCCTGATTTACCCAGAAGAGAGTATAAAAAAAAGACTGTGCTGTATCGGAAGACCCAGTTTTGGTTGGAGATTTGGAAGAATTGGTAGAAACAGCCTTGCAGGAAGTTGTTCAGCCTTTGAATCAAGTGGGCCCAAACACACCTTACTGTTCACGTGTTCATACTCCTATTCATTCACCACCTCACTCTCCACCCAGACTCATGGCAGGCGTAAATGCTAATCAGCCACCTAACCCACCAAATCCACCACCTGCATGGAAGGCTAGGTCACCTCTAAACCTAGCACCTCCTTTGCATGACTTACCTCAGGATTTTGAAAAAATGTTGCCTAAGTTTGATCCCAGTGAAAATATTTTAGTAGATGATCATTTGCAAATATTCTACTTGGCTATAGAAGGGCTAAAGGCTGGAGAACATGAAGATGTAGTTTGCATATTCTTCCCACATACACTGAAAGGAGCAGCAGCCTCATGGTATTTTGCTCTGCCTACAAACTCAATCCCAGATTGGGATACATTTGAAAGGATATTCAAAAATAAATATGCAGCCCAAAAAACTCACGCAGCCCTAATGAAAGGGTTATGTGCTTTGAAGAAAGAAAGAAAATAGAAAGTGCATAGTTTCACCCAAAGGTTTGCTGCTTATCTTAAGATTTTTTCTACAACTGATAAACCATCTGATAAAGTTCTAATCGAATACTATACTTCAGCTTTAGGGCCTGATTTGGCCATGTTTTCCAAAATGAAAGTCAAACCCACATTATCAAAAACTTATGAAGAAGCTGAGAGAGTAGAAGCTGAAAGAGAGAGCATAGAAGACTATCATGAACAGTCGAGAGAAAAAACTTTTGGAAAGAAAACCTCATTATTTACTAAGCCTAAGGAAGAGCAGTGACATGACTTTGAGGGGATGGTAAAAATGATGCAAAAGATATCTAACAGAATAATAGATTTGGAAAAGGAAAAGGAAGCTCAGAAATATTATAAACCTTACTATAAAAGGAGAGAGGACAACAATCAATCTAAGCCTCCTCCACATAGTCCTGCATCAATGAACTTAACAAAGGTGGGTATGGATAATTTTTACACCTTTCATCAACGGCCCCATTCTGAAAAAAATTGCCCTCAATGGATCAATTCGATGACATTAGTAATGGATCAACTATTGGATTCTAAACTGACAGAAGCTAATGATGAGGAGGAAAAGGATAGTAAACCCATAGAAAAACAAGAGGATGATGCTCTGGTTTTATGGGACTGTGTCTCACTTTTTGATACAGAAGAGGAAGAAATAGCAGAAACAAATGTGACAACAAGAATTCAAGGCTTGTTAAGTAAAGACAGATCAGTAACCCCGAAAATTAAGAGACTTGAAGAGAATGTAAAGAAAATTCAAAAAAGCACCACAGCTGATAAAATACATGAATTCACCATTACGAGTCAGGATCCAAAGCAAATTAACATGCCTATCAATCCCATTGAAGAGAAGACTAATGATGTAAAAAAAAATCTCAAAGAGCATAAGACAGAGTATGACATTGTGGAAGATATTAAGAGGGCTAAGGCAAATATCTCATTGTTTGAAATGTGTAATATGCCTCAACAGAAATAAAGATTTTTGAAAGCACTTTAGATACCTAAAGAGAATCTTCCCACTGACAATCAACCGGAAGAAGAGGAAATTGGTGAAGCAAGTGCAGGAGGTAAGCCTAAATGAAAAACTCCACCATTTCTCCTTACTTTTGAAATTTTCAATCATAACGTACACAGCTGTTTAGTGGAATCAGGGGCATCAGTAAATGTTATGCCGCTTTCAGTCTGCAAAAAGATAAATGGACAGCCTAAACCATCTACCTGGCAGATTATTCAGTTAGACAGAACAAATGTGAAGGTAATTGGGGAAATGGAGGATGTTTTGATTCGACTATCTTCAACTGAAAAGGTATGTCAGTTCATAGATATTGTAGTAGCAAACATACCTGAAGCTTATGGACTTGTTTTGAGTCGGGATTGGTCAGTAAAGCTAAATGGGTATTTTGCTTCAGATTGGTCACATCTATGGTTTCCTTATAAGGGAAGTCGCAATCAAATTAAAGTATTAAGAGAGCCCCACATGAAGCACAATGTTCCTCAGCTGGAGGGTAAGAATGAACCAGTGAATTCTGTATTGGGGAATTACTTCATTGAACTAGAACCGGGAAAATACCATGTGGAAGAAGTCAACGGCACACCAGACACACAGCCTGATCTCCTTCAGTTTTCACGGGAAAATGAATTCGACTGTAAAATAGTAGAATTAGTTTCAGATGTAGTTGTTAATTCAAGTACAATAGAAGTAGATAGTTTTTGGACACTTTTTTTTTATGGATCTAAAACTTTGGAAGGATCAGGAGCTGGTTGTGTCCTGATTGATCCAAAGAAGAATAAACATTTTCTCTCATGTAGATTAGAGTTTGAATATACCAATAACACAGCCAAATATGAAGCATTAGTTCAAGGGCTAAGGAAAGCAATTGAATTAAAAGTAGAAAATCTGAAAGTATATGGGGATTTTGAAATAATTGTAAAACATATTCGAAAATAGATACATTGCATCTCACCTCATTTAAAATCTTATCAGAATGAAGTATGGGATTTGCTGACAAATTTTTATGCATTTAATATCTTATCCATTCCTAGGCTTAAGAATGCAGCAGTTGACTTGTTAGCTACCTCGGCTGCAAGGCTTGTGCCTACAAATAACAAGTGTTCTATTGAATTAATTTTCAGGCCTTCGGTTCCAAACATGATTACTAATCTACGAGTTTTTGATGATGATCAACAAATGTTGGAATGTTTAATGAATGATGAAACTTCCAAAGGGGCGATTATCGATGATGAAGAACACCAAGATGAGTTAAAATTTGACAACTTCATTCCTAAAGGGGTCAGGACTTTAGAGTGGATGTTTGATTTAGACAACAAGTTCAGAATACCAGCAAATGTCAAGACTCACAACTCGTCTTTGAAATTCAAGCTGATAAATTTGGGAACTGAAGTTAAACCCAAATATGTAAATTTGAGAAAGTGTTGTTTCCTGGGTGAAAGAAATAAATTCATTAGTTTCTTCAAATAGTACAAAGATGTATTTTCCTGGACATATGAAGAACTTAATACATATGCTACCAAGATTATACAACACATCATTCCTATTAGATCTGGAGTCAAGCCTTATCAACAACCTTTGAGGAAGATGCATCCAAAACTGGAGCTGTTAATCCAGAGTGAAGTGAAGAAATTATTGGATGCCAAAATTATATTCAAAGTTAGACACTCAGAATGGGTTTCAAATTTGGTACCAGTAAGGAAAAAATATGGAGAAATCAGACTATGTGTGGATTTCAAAAACCTAAATCATGCTTCAAACAAAGACAATTATCCAATCCCACCCATGGAACAGATATTACAGATGGTTTCAGGTTCTGAGTTATTTTCGTTATTAGATGGATTCTCTAGCTACAATCAAGTGTTAGTGGCTGAAGAAGACAAACTTAAGACTACATTCAGAACAAAATGGGGAAATTTTTCTTACAGAAGGATGCCCTTCGGACTCATTAATGCTGGAGCTACTTTCCATAGGGCTATGGATATAGATTTCCGCAGTCTAATTGGTCGTAGTGTTGTAGTGTATCTCGACGATGTGACAATATTTTCAAAGAAGAAAAAAGAACACGCATTCCATTTAAATAAAAAATTTGAGCGTTGTCGAAAATAGGGCATCTCACTAAATCCAAGGAAATGTGTGTTTGTTGTTACAGAAGGAAAGCTACTGGGTCATGTGTTTTCTAAAAAGGGGATCTATATAGACCCAGAAAGGATCAAATCTATTGAATAGATCCCCTTACCCCATAACAAAAAAGGGATGCAATCATTCATGGGGACAATAAATTTCGTGCGAAGGTTTGTGTCGGATTTCGCTCAATTTGTTAAACCTTTTCAGCAAATGGTGAAACAAAGTGTACAATTCAAGTGGACTGATGTAGAGAAGAATGCATTCAGTAAAATAAAGACATCTATTGGTCATGCACCCTCTCTCAAAGGTCCAGATTTTGAGAAGGATTTTATTTTGTACACTTTCGCTTCTGACGATTCACTAGCAGCGGTGCTTACTCAGAAGGAAGATGGGGAAGATGAGTTCCCCATATCATTTATGAGCACTAGTCTGCAGGGGTATGAATTCAATTATCCAGCGGTAGATAAACAAGCTTATGCAGTCTTCAAAGTGGTAAAACAATTCAGGCCATACATATTTAAGAACTGGACAAAGGTAATAGTTCCACACCGAGTTGTGAGGTCTCTTTTCGTACAAAAGGAATTAGGAGAAAGAAGAGGCAACTCAGTAACAAATTTACAAGAATATGACCTCGAATTCAAACCAACATGCATAGTTAAAGGGCAAAGACTGTGCAAATTAATGACTGAAGGTAAAAACAATGAAGAAAACGAATGGGAAAATGAAGCTGAATTACATATGATGGATGTATGTCCTCTTTTCACAGCTCCAGATTCCTGGTACTGAGACCTTGTTCATTACCTTCAGGAAGGATTGTTGCCAAAACATTGGAATTCTAAACAGAGAAGAGAGTTGCGTCTTAAATCAGCTGTGTATCAGATCATTGATGGAATTTTATTCAAGAAGAATTATGATGGAGTCCTTCTCAGATGCTTAGAGAAACAAGACGCAAAAAAGGTCATAACAGAGTTACATGATGGGCCTGTTGGAGGCCATTTTTCTAGAAATACAACAACCCACAAGATTCTCAGAGCTGGATACTATTGGCCCACGTTGTTCAAGGATGCTCATGCCCATGTTAGAAAATGTGATATCTTCCAGAGGTGTGGAGGGAGACAAGCCAAAGCAGCAGGACCATTGAAGTCTGTGATGATAACATAACCATTTGAGCAATGGGGAATTGATATCATTAGAGAAATAAAACCAAATTCTTCCTTGCAGCACAAATATATTTTAACGAAAACTAACTAATTCACTAGATGGGTTGAGGTCATTCCACTACGTAAGGTCAATGAAGACGCGGTCATGGATTTCTTGCAAGACCATATTATGACCAGGTTTGGGGTTCCAGTTTCCTTGGTTCTCGAGAATGCTACTTATTTTTCTTCTATTAGATTAACTGCATTTGCTCATGAAAAAGGAATTAAGTTGCATTATTCTGCCAACTACTACCCCCAAGGGAATGGTTTGGCAGAATCTACAAACAAGAATCTGATTAGGATCTTAAAAAAGACTGTGATAGAAAACCAGAGAAGTTGGCATTTAGCACTACCGAACGCACTTTGGGCTGATAGGGTCACACCCAAGAATTCCTTAGGTGTGTCACCATATACCCTTGTTTATAGGAAAGAGGCTATTCCTCCTAACATTATGCTACCATCTTCCATAATAGCCCAAAATTCTAGAGGCACATATAAAAAAATCCTACAAATTAGAATCTATAATCTTTTGAAGGCAGAAGAGTCTAGATCCAGGGCGAAAGAACATTTTAAGCAACAACAAGAAGTAGTGAAAAGGGGGTTTGATAAGCACAAAGCTGGAACAAAGGAATTTGAAGTGGGAGACATGGTTCTTAAGTGGGATCACCCGCATGATGAGAAGGGGAAGCACACGAAGTTTCAACAGTTATGGGTAGGCCATTTTCAGATTGCAGCAAAACTTGGCCCCTCAACCTACAAATTGCAAGATTTACAGGGGTGGGAAGAGAACTTACTAGTTAATAGTTTAGTTCTCAAACCTTATTTTTCTTGATTTTTGTTTTTGTTTTGTACATAAATGAATTGATTGCTTGGTTGTTTATTTTCGATTTATTTTATGTCTGTTTGTTTTTAGTTTAGGTTTTGATTGTTTTCAATAAAAGAAGCAAACTTTTGGTTGCATGGAGAGCATCAAAATTTTGGATCAACTAACATCCTTGATTATAAGACTGTGTACTATTGTTTTATCTAAAAGAATCTCTTCTAGTTTATCAATTTTCCTAAATGGTTGTGAACACATTGAAGTCCTACTTAATCCCTGTAAAATAACTCAAGATCAAAAGGTATGGAGTACTATTTCAAGGCTCCATCCACCTCACAATTAAAATTTCCTAGGGGGTGACAACAAAAGACCCCTGGAAAGGAAGCAGGGTAAACAATATATTATATATAAATGATCCCATGCCAAGAATTGAAAGCCAAAAGGATAATAAGAGTCGAAACTCCTAAGAAAGCAATATGTATCAAAACAAAGTACTGAATCATATGAGTACAGGATTGCCAAAAGTTCTTCTCCATCCGTGAGCTGAAAATTAAATACATCTCTCACACAAAAGGACACTATGGATAGAGGAGATTGAATAAAAAATTCAGAAAGAAAGGCACGAGGAGGAATCAAAAGGACAAAAAAAGTCCAAAAGCACAAAAAGCGTAAAATGTCATGGGAATGAGGAACAAATGAATATTTCTATTTACCATATGTTACAATCCTGTTGTGTCCAAGTTGGAAGTTACCTGAAGACAGAGGTAATAAATGAAACTCATATTCCTGGCCTCAAAAGAGTTATCTTGACTTTGAAATCCTGGTTTCCATTTTTCTAATTGGACTATCATCAATGATTAAAAGTACATACATTTTCCATTCGGGAAATCTAGACATCTAGAAGAATTCAACATGTTGTTTTTATTGTTAAACAGTCTATTACTTAAGGAAAAAATTGTCCAGAGATCTGGGTTCACCAGGTAGTCGCCAATTGTTGCAGCTGGAACTATTTCCCAAATTTTTTAAAATTTTGGACCCTCCTTTTAAATTTTGTCTTGCTTAGATTTGTTTGGATTGCTGAACTTTATTGTCTTCTGCTACAAATTTGGATCATGAGGTTAAATTGGGGTTAATTGTTTGCCATTTCCGAGAGTTTGAATGACTATCTTTTGTTGGACTTGAAATTGAAATTTTGTTTTTCGCTGTCGGAAGTATTTTGAACAGTAAATCGGGGCCATAGTTCTCTACACAGCCGCCGTTGCGGAGATTAAACAATGAACGTTCCGATGCCCAGTTTTTATTTTTTTGCCAATGCGCCTTTACCTGTTTTGCTTCTTTGGACTATCGACATTTTTATTTTATCATGGTCGGAGCATCAGCCTTCTATATCGCTGTCGTTTCGGAGGTTAGATAAAGAATGGGCCGATGGTTAGTTTTCTTTCACCAATTACGTGAATTTGTTGGTTCAAACTTTTTCTTTGCGATGAATTTTTCTTTTCGCCCTTGGTGCAGTTTATGACTTTGATCGGAAGCCATAGTATTTTTGATTCCCACCATTGTGGCTCCAGAGCAGACTAACCATCTGACATGGTTTGTTCTGATTTTCGCCATTGTTTTCTATTATTGTGGAACCCTTATACCATGTGTCATCCGCTGTTGCAGCTCCTTAGCAGGCTAACCATCCAACTTATAACTGTTCCACTCGTCGATGGTTTGTATGGTTTTCGCCGATTTGTTTTATTTTTCACGGATCCCTTAGCCTAATTGTTCTCCATCGTTGCGGCCTCGTAGCGAACTAAGCATCCGATGCTATAGTCATTCCAATGTCCGATGTTTTTGTCTCCAGTGTTTATTTCGCCGGCGTTTTATTTGGCCGTGAAGCCCATACTTTGTTCGTCACCCGCCGTTGAGGCTTCTTAGTGAACTGATCATCCAATGCTTAGTGTTTTTGCTTCCGAGTGTTGGTAGGGTTTTCCCGCCATTTGTTGTGCTGTTACTCTATTTTTTTGGGATGGTGGAGTTTTCCCATGGGTGCTGGTTGAGTCGAGGTTTTTTCTGAAGTGAAGAGTGTAGTTTGGGGGTTTGAGAGGTAGCAGTTGCATTGCCTAGATTCAGGCTTCTTTCGCAGGGTTTCTAGTTAGTTCAGTTGCAGTTTGGTTTTAGATGAAGAATTTGTTCTGTTGGGACTGTGGTTTTAGTGGGACAACACACTTAGAAGTTTTTCGGACCCAGCGTACAAGATTTTCTCTGCCTTATCATTTTTATTTTCATGCATTAGTATTGTTTATAGCTCATTTTACAGAATGCATGTATTAATACAGTTTGAGTTACTTTGTCAAAAGCTAAGTGATCTAAGAACTGGTTGTTCATGACAGGGTGATGGCTGTTGCAGAGAAGATATGTCTAGAAGACTAAGCAGAAAAAATGAGGCAGCAGGGAAGGAAGAGAAAGAAAATGAAGAAACAGAGAAGAAGAAATTAAAGGTTTGAGATCTTAGACAGATCGATAGCAGCAAAGGCCCGGGCTTGGAGAAGATTTCATCAGTTACCAAGTTGGTCCTTTTATAAAAGTGCTTTTAAATCTTAGTTTGAAATGTAACGTTTGTATTAATCATGAGCACTCACAAAAGATAAAATTGTGATATTAAACGGTTGGGGGAGCCCAAAGGTCACCGAAGGGCAGTCCAAGAGTTTGGCTTGTAGTATAAGTATAGGAGAGTTAGATAGAAGAAGGGACTTTTTCCTAGTTAGACTTGTGAGAACATGTTGTAAGAAGAACTATTTCCTTTTGCAATAGATAATTACAATTTTGTCTGTTGGAGAAAGCTTTGGTGGAATGTTCAAATGTTGTGTAATGGATGTTGTTGAAGGGGAACTATTTCGTTTTCAGCTTTTGTCCATTAACTATGAGATCGTTCTAACTTGTTGAACCTATGTTCTTGTATGAATGCTCTCTAGTTTATTCTATGGAATTTCCACTGTGAGTAATGAATGATTTTCATAAACAATGAGCTATCTTGTTGTTCATCTATCTATTCATGTTTATGTGTTTTGAAATAAAGAACAACTACCTGTGATTTTTCTTAATGCATGAACAGTAATACATTACTCATTAAATGATAATCTCGCTCCCTAGGGACAGTTTAGTTAAGTTAGTTTTATTTTTCTTGCTCTGTGTGATTTAGATGAGAGAGAATTAAGACGGGAGGTAAGAACCTGTGCATCACATTGTGACCACTTCTCGTATTCTCTATATTAGAGAGGCACTTGAATATCATACTTAAAACTAAAAAAATAAAAAAGATACACGGTGGACCGGGTCGTAACCAGTAAAACCCTTTATTTGGGTTACTTGACCTACGGTAGCCGGACCGCAAACCAGACGGATTCCCCATACCAAACAGTAACATGATAGTTGGAAATGTTTACTAGGGAGAATCCCTTGCTGTTGTTTCCTGCGATTTTCCAGGCCTCAACATGGTGGAAAGAGTTATATCATATTCCAACAAATTCTCCCTCTTAGTAAAAACTATGGAGATAATATCATATAAAATAGATTAACTATTAGACAAAAAAATTAGAACTTTATTACAAGTTTAAGGTATACACCAATCAAGATGATCATCCTCTTCACACATTGAATATCACAAATTGAAGTTTAAAGGAACATTGGTGAAGCTAACTCATATATAATCATATGAGAATAAGTATGTTGTCGAGGGGACTATTACAAATGTGCTTGAAGGAGAAATGGTACAATTATGTAGGCTAGATGGTCCTCATTTTGATATTAATATCTATAAAATCTTCACACAAAATTGCACACACTTCATTCTATTAGAAGGTTCTTTAATAAGGTCCCTTATTAACCAGTTGGTGCACCTTAGTGGTGCTCAATTAGAGGTGAAGTTGAAAGAAATTATACTAGAGGTAGAAGTGAATATGTGGAGTGCATTTGAAAATCCTCTACCACAATTGGAATATAAAATTGGTATAAATTTCTATTATGACTAATTAGTGACAACTATACCATACACTCAACACAAATTCTTAATGCCAAATTCATCGCATGGGTGTGTAATGAAGACAAGTTCTAGTGAAGATGAGGATGAACATCACTTCCTCAAACGATTAAAAAACAAAAGGTGTTGTAAAAATGAATGTTTATATAAATACCCAATGGATCATTAACTAAGGGTTGGCATGTGATTAAAGCCAAGGGTGAGAATGAAAAAAAGGAATTTGTGCTCAACTCATTGGAATCAAATGTAGTTATAAATAGAAGTGACAATGCAAAGAAAATGAGCTTTCTTAACATGAAATTTGATGGCCTTGAGGTTTTTCAAAATGCATGGTATTTAGCCTTTTGTATACCAAGATCCACGTTGTTTAGTTATTAGAGGAAATTTCTAAATGGTGACACAAGGTTAGTAAATGGAAATTGTGGGTCCTCAAATCCAATGCCTAAAAATTTAGAAACAATAGCTAGTATAATAAAGATGATTAATGTAAATTTAGATATAACTCCCCTCCAAAACTAAACACTGCATCCATATGGAACAAGGATTCCCCTCAGAGTATTACCTGCAAATTATACACATAAAATAGTTATTCTAAATTGGAATGATGACCTTGGAAAGCTTATTTTTCATACAATGTCATTGTCCAACTTAACCAATATATGGAGAAGGAATTTCACAAATGTTTCAATTACAAAGACATCTACTTTGCACAATGTGATGAGTGTTGTGAGATTTTACAAAACATTAGAGGCATCACTAACCCAATGATGATGAAATACTGGCACATAGTCTAGAAATTTCACACTGTGATTACATTACCAATCGTCACACAATGTATTATGCACATTGATTGGAATCAAATAGTAACCCAAGAAAATTCTTAGGCATTGTGCATGAAAATATGGACAAGATGAAAACTTCCATACCAAGGATGCGAAGGAACACAAAGTCGGTTAGCACTGCCTATAATGTTTTAGTTCATCTAATTGACATGCTTACACATGGGAACATGTATGGGGGTTTTGGTCACTTTGGGCTCCCTTCTCTAGATGGTGGTTTGAACTATAGAGTATCATTCATATCATTATACTTGTAGATGTTAAAGGACTCAGTGGTTGATGAATTTGGGATCTTGTTGTATGTGAAAGGATCTTCAATACATCCATTGCATGATCCTCTTCTACAAAACGGATCCTATGGAATGTTACAAAAATATAAAGTGAGGAAATGTAGGATTTATCAATGCCAATTGCTTTCTTGAACATACTTCAACCGATTTTATTCTTAAAACTAAACAACTGTGGAGGTGGGAATATGAATTGTTATATATTTTCTTTTTCATCCATGCACAAGAAAAGAGTATTTTTACAATTGTATATGTAAGCTTCTTTTCAGTTTGTCACACTCATGAAAATATAGATGGAACATACAAGAGATTGTCATCACAATTGAAGAGACAAGATATATTATCACTACAGCAAATCATGGATAACTATGGAACAATCCAAGATGATTGTAAATTCACTCCATACCTAATCGAGAAAGTTTATAAATTTAACGATTTTGTGGGAAAACACGTATTGGATGGAAGTCAAAAGATTGTGGGTATAAAATTCCCCAATACTTCAAATTTAGTATGGTTAGATGGAACCCCCCCTAATGCAATATAATGCACTATTAGAGATGAACATTAGTATTATTACATAAATACATGGAAAAAAGTGGCCAACGGAAAGCCTAAATTGCCTATGACGCGGGAACCTTCATTGTCACCATTCAAAACATTGAAAGACATTGAATATTTGAAGAAAGGAATAAAGGGACATATTGATCATTTTCATGTAGCAATGGAAGATGGAGACGAAGAATATTGGTTTCCAAAGATAACATAATAGAAAAAGGTTTTGGTGGATTTAGATCTGCCCTTAGTTAATTAGGTAAGGCTAATTGGTTCCTTTTGACAAAAAACAAGACAAGAATCAAACACCAACAATGATATTAAACAACAACCTTATCTCATGGAGGATTACTTGGGTCAAAGGGTACCTACTATTGATGAAATATATGTGGGTCCTTCCTGCAACAAACCTATTGGGGAATTTGATCTAAGAAAACATGTCAAGAAAGATCATATGCTCATTGTACGACCAAGTGATAACAACCCAATATGGTCAAGGAAGGAATTAGGTGATGTTTACAGAGACATGGCTAATATGGAGAGACACCAAGCTATAGTTTAATGGTGGAAACCCAATTGAATGAGATAAATATTATATCATTGATGTTGATAGCATAATATGAGC
The DNA here is from genome assembly GCA_001517045.1 of Pseudotsuga menziesii. Classification (NCBI taxonomy): domain Eukaryota; kingdom Viridiplantae; phylum Streptophyta; class Pinopsida; order Pinales; family Pinaceae; genus Pseudotsuga; species Pseudotsuga menziesii. Next base: position 142,917 of record LPNX010979780.1, on the reverse strand, counting down.
CTAGAAATCATGGGAAAATTCAAAGGAAGAAAAGGTAATTGATATATATGGCCATTAATATATATCAACAATAGGTGGGAATCAAATGTATGTAATGATGAATGAGGCGTTGCTTCTATGTTTGAAGAAATATAACAAGCCTATTTATCTTGAACTCATATTTAATCTCTCTCCAAATTACTCTATTACCATACGAGGCAGTTGTAACATCCCTCTCGCATACCCTAGATATTTTGTAGTTTCGAATGTTATTGTACTTGTCTCCGGGTGAGGATCTCAAAGTCAAGGCCCCACCGAAAACAAACCTTGCAACCTATATAAGTTAAAAACTTAGGAGGCATAAAGACAACGACATAAGTTAACCACAAGAGATAAGAACAAACGATTAAAAGATCCATAAGGGATACCGTGGTCCTATGTATCGTTTGGATTATGGCAATATTAGAAATAATATATGCACCTACTAGGATACCTGCTTCGCTAAAAATTATTCCGACTGAGACACCATACCTAGTACTTGATCCTAATATGATTAAGTCTGAATAGAGGAAGTTGCAATCATTCTTCTTAGCGTTGACATAGAAGACTTAAGGAGTTAAAGTTGAAAGAGCTAATTGCCAAGGGACTATAGGTCATAGTCTCTTTAAAGAGAGATAGCACTGCTAGCATACCTCGTTTTAAGAGGGACTTATACTTGACATACATAAGTTAATACAAGAAAATGTGACAATTTCCTTCAGCAACTTAGGTGTCATTCTAAGAGAAAATAAACCGTGGAAAAGACGTTTCCTCACTTGAAAATAAATGATATATTAAGTATTTATAAAATACATGGACTATTATTATAAGGAAAAAGAATGATAGATTTCAGTCTTTATAAAAGACATGGATTTTTATGAAAAGAAATGATATATTAAGTATTTATAAAATACATGGACTATTATTATAAGGAGAAAGAATTATAATAAAATTATAGTAATGGGGTTTTCTGACATGTAAGGGGATTCTTATACATTAATGAGTAATTAAAAGTTGCTATTTCCCTGGAGAAAATCATGGGAATTATTCGTGTAACAAGATGGGATAGTTAAGAGAGGAAAACAAATTAATGTGACAATGGCTATCAAGCCATGAAGAGATCAATCTCTGCCTTTAAAAAGGGGAAAGAAAAGAAGCTTGGTATACGGTTGGTGATGTTTGTTTGTTTGTTTGGGACTCTGCGATCTCCCTTCCAATGCATGCGTCGAAGCATGGACCAGATAGGGGCATGGGTTTGTATGGGCATTTTTGTTCACTACATTTTATCCAGATTTGGTATTTTTCGGCAATCCCATTGATATATTTTATATATGCCTGTGCTTGCATTTTAGATCTAGTAATTAGATCTGGTATTTTCTGGCAATCCCATTGATATATTTTATATATGCCTATGTTTGCATTTTAGATCTAGTAATTAGATATGGTATTTTTCGGCAATCCCATTGATATGTTTTATATATGCCTGTGTTTGCATTTTAGATGTAGTAATTAGATCTGGTATTTTCTGGCAATCCCATTGATATATTTTATATATACCTGTATTTGCATTTTAGATCTAGTAATTAGATCTGATATTTTTCGGCAATCTCATTTATATGTTTTATATATGTCTGCGTTTGCATTTTAGATCTAGTAATTAGATATTGTATTTTCTGGCAATCCCATTGATATGTTTTATATATGCATGTGTTTGCATTTTAGATCTAGTAATTAGATCTGAAATTTTCTAGCAATCTCATTTATATGTTTTATATATGCATGTGTTTGCATTTTAGATCTAGTAAGTAGATCTTGTATTTTACGGCAATCCCATTGATATGTTTTATATATGCCTGTGTTTGCATTTTAGATCTAGTAATTAGATGTGGTATTTTTTGACAATCTCATTGATATGTTTTATATATGCCTGTGTTTGCATTTTAGATCTAGTAATTAGATCTGGTATTTTCTGGCAATCTCATTTATATGTTTTATATATGCCTGTGTTTGCATTTTAGATCTAGTATTTTCCGGTAATCCCATTGATATGTTTTATATATGCGTGTGTTTGCATTTTAGATCTAGTAATTAGATCTCATATTTTTCGGCAATCCCATTGATATATTTTTTATATGCGTGTGTTTGCATTTTAGATCTAGTAATTAGATCTTGTATTTTCCGGCAATCCCATTGATATGTTTTATATATGCCTGTGTTTGCATTTTAGATCTAGTAATTAGATCTGGTATTTTTCGGCAATCCCATTGATATATTTTATATATGCTTATGTTTGCATTTTAGATCTAGTAATTAGATCTTGTGCAAAACCGATTTATTTATTTTATATGTGCCTTCGTTTGCATCTTAGAACTAATAATATGTGTGGCCATGATTTTGTAGCTTTTAAATTTCACCAGCGTGAACATTGTGAATGCATTAATCCCTTATGTATGATATTTATATATTAATTTGAACAATGTGAAGACATTAATCCTTATGTATCATATATATGAATACATACATTTATAATACATAAAGAATGTATGAGCATGGGCTATATAGTTGACAATTCACGTATGAATACTTTTAATTGGATTTATGGAACTAACAATATCGTAGAGATGGGTTTGGAACCATATTTTGCCAAGAGATTGAATTCTATACATACATTAACACATAGAATATGTATGCAGTTATATTAAAGAAGTGTATTGTGATCTAAATATATAGCTGTAGCCTAAGTTCTGATTAAGAATAGTATTGAAACTTAGATTCATTAATCCTTGTTAATGAAAGTCATATTTAAAGAATTTCAATATAGGCTTGTAAATAGTGGAAAAACAAGGAGTTGATGTAAATAAGCCATATTACGGCCTAAGAAGAAATGTTGCCAATAAAAATAAATCATTGCGTAAAATTATATGACTCTCTCTATATATATTGGTTGAACTCTGGTTTTTGATATGAGATTAATCTCTTAGATGTTAAGTATATTCTGAGTAGTCTTGGTCTTGAAACCTTGTTAGGTTTCAAAGTATGCATCCAGATTAGTATTTAGTTACGGTTTTTTGTTTATGTAAAAGGGTATTCCATTTCAAGGAAAATTCTTACAAAGAAGGAAAATAGAAATTGGAGAGTATTCTCGGTGAATGAGAATGGAGGCAGAGGACATGCAACAAAAATGTAAATCTTCTCTGGATATAGTAATATAAACAAGCTTTGGTGGGCGTAGCCTCATGGATGGGGTGAACCACGTATGTGATGTCTCTTTTTTGATCTATGGTTTATGTTTGTTTACTATAAATTTCATGATGATATTGTAATGTCCCTCTTATATGCCCTAGTATTTTGTTTATCATTATTGTAATGGTTCTCTGGTGAGGAGCTCAAATTCAAGGCCCCACCAGTAAAACCTCAAAAGATTAGGTGATTAAATCAGAGACAAAAATCGTTGACACAACGTAAAGCTAGAGAGGAACCTATAGAAGTCCTTTAGGAACTTCAATTGGTTCGATATGACCTACTCACTCATAACTAGCCGATAAAATATGAGAAAAGGAATAATCAACACCTACACAAGTAAGTTAATATCTATGGCTCTACGACTTAAATAAAGAATAGTAATGCCATTTGTCTTAATGGCTATCAGACTCATTAAAAAACCATTTCCCTCTCGATTTTTGCATTTGGTTATGCAAGGATAGAACTCTCCAGAATTCAACAGTCTCCATTTATTGTCAACAAGTACCCTTTTAATTGTATAACTGCAGGCCGAGAATCCAGTCCTCAATTGAACGGTTGCTCGTTCCATTAAAAGAGAAAATTTATAGCATGTGTTTCCTCTTCAGCAGGCTCCATTGGTGGGCAGCCTATGCCATTTATTTTTTCTGCATAAATAAAACTTGAAATCACCATCTTCGTTGTGCCAGTTAACCTTGGCATGCGTTCTCGTAAGCATTTTTGGTGGAAATGGTAGAAGGGCCGTTTCATTCTCCTTTCCTACACCCTCTATTAAAAAAACTAGGAACTGGTATCCAGAGGGGGGAAAAACAACAATCTAGTGATTGTTGAGGCCATAAACATCCCTACAAGCCTGCACACAGCAATTGAAGGAGGATTGAGCAACCTGTCAATGCTATTACGGTTATAAGCTTTAGAGTTGGGGATAATCTGGCTTGTGCCCTCAACAGCTGGATATGGTAATCTCTTGGCTCACATCCATTCGAGGTAAGGGGACCCAAAGCCATGCTTGGCCCTTAACTAATGAATGTGGATATATTTTTCATGCTACATTTTTGTTTGAAGGTTGCACATTCGGGAATGCCGGCAAAAATGAAAATTATATTTGTAAGCCTAAGCTTATGTTTTTTTTTGTATAGGTCGATGGGTATCTAAAATCCGACCCTGGCCGCGATTAACATCTAAACCCCCCCGTTGCTGACTCCCAAGTCTGCATTTTTCATTTTGAACCCAAAATGATTGGTTTTCAAATCCCGCGAGTTACATCTCTCTCAAGTCTGCGATCTGCAACTGGCTCCCACCTTTGGTCTTCGAATCCGGTGTTTTGGCATCCAAACGCCTATGCTTTAATTGCATGCCGATGTTGGAAATATGAAATCCATGGCTTGAATCAATCTTTGTGGGCGTAGCTCAGTCTGTGGCAGATCGATCTGGGGAATTGAGAGACAGTAGTTTCCCTTTGCACCTACGATCTTTAGGTTTCATCCTGGAGAATCGAGAGAGTGGAAGGAAATCCGCTTCCTATAAATCTATTTTAGGTCAAAGGAAACTTTTTGTAGCTGATTGGAGAGGTCCAAGATAGGAAGCCATGTTTTTGACTTGTGTGTTTGTTTTGATCTATGGCTGATCCTGATCCCTTAAAACTAAAGGACAATGAATATGGAAGCGTTGAACCAAGATTTGCCTCTTGCTACTTGGCCTATCTTAAATTATAAATCTAGATACCATGCCTGCAGGCTCTAGTTCCAAATGTTTGTAGGCGAGCTTAAGATTCGTAGGTTTTCTTTTTGGATTGTTATTTAATATGAAATGGGAAGTTATTTTTTGACCCTAAGTTCAAAGGCTAGGTTTCTACCCTTTACCTTTAATTGGTTTTATGATCTGAGTTGTTCATGCCTCTTTTTACCTTTCCATGCCTTCGGTGGATATAGGCTCTTATGGTATAAGCTACATGATTTAGAGATCTTAATAGGAGGAGCTTGGGGAAAACATGCACATGAAATAAATTTATTTGACAAGAAACAATCCTAACTAGTCACCGTAGGCTCCTTCCCATTAACGTAATCATGGCCAAATATTGAACTTCTAAGGAAACCGATGTATATTTTTTGAAACCCTTCCTGGGATAACCACTTAATTGGTGAAACTATTGTAACCTTCAATACTAGTAATGGTCATGAAAATCATACAATTTGGGATTTCGAATCACCCTACACTCAGGGACCATTGGTGAATTATGAACTATACAAAGGCCCTTCAATAAGGGAAATTGGTCTTTTTGAAAGTGTCTCTCGGCAAAGAGATTTGAGGTAAGAAAGAGGGCAGTGTATGTGCCACAGCATTGTAATTTTCTCCTCTTCGAAAAATCAATAATAGACTAACAAACTTTGTGGACGTAGCCTCGTGGACGAGGTGAACCACGTGAACTTTTGTCTCATATTTATTTTTCCTTGTACGCCTTCATGATTCGTGTATACTCTTTCTCTCAATGATGTACACTATAAATGATTTATGTTTACATTGGTATCACAGGATATGAAACACATTTGCAAATGTACAAGTTTTAATGATTTGGGACACGTATTTTTCAATTATGTTATTTCCACGCTCAAGAGCTTATTTATGTTTGAGTTGTAAATGCATCTTAATAGGGAAAATTCATCTCACCTTTCTCACAAGTTGTTAACAGGATGATGGGGTATGTCACATATGGTATCAGAGCCAGCGACAACACTGGACCTTAAGAATGGGCTAACAAGATAGTTTTGCAGGATTACATTCGGAATAAATTGTGGCAATTCGTACTCTCTCAGGGTTTTCTTGAAAGAAGATCGATTTAGGGTTATCAAAGGAGAGTTCCAGGCTCTACCTGGAAATACTTCTAGCATGAACTCCTTGAAGTTTGGTAAATATTACAAGGGATCGCAGGTGGAAGCTTTCGGAGCAGATCCAAGCCATCAAGATTTCTTTGGAGCAGCACACCAGGATTCAGTAGCTAACGTTCTGACCCTATACATTATATATTTTTTATCATAATGATTGCTTGGCACTCTTATTCTACATTGATGCCGCATAGCATGATTCGGTAGCTAGCGCTTCTGCCCTTAAAAGCTTTGGAAATTTTACCATAACCATTTCTTTGAATTACTATCATGACGATTTGGTTGATGCAGTATTTTAATTAGTGCACAGAGAATGAATGATCTCAGTTCGTGCATGTAGAATTATCAGTTCCCATTTGATTTCTATGAAAGTCCTTGTGGTTTTTCTGAACAAAATCTTGCTATCAAGGTTTTGTTTTATTTACTGTTATAAACCAACTCTAGATCTGAAAATGATGTGTCCATCACCGTGCTGGTTGTATTATGGTTCTAGAACTGAAGGTATGGATATCAACATTTTTATTAAACTGCTATTGTATATGAGTTACAGGCCTGAGCAAGATCTAGTTGTCTACGTTTTGGATGGGTTACTGCCCTCTATGGGTAAAACGGCAGTTCTATAAGAGTAATGGAGGAAAAAGGTTTAGTGCGGCTCTCTAGAGAAATAATGGGCTCTGTTTTTTTTTTCCTTTTCTATCTGCACTGGAGAAAGGGAAAGGAGAACATCAATAGGATAAAAGGACACCAAAAAAGGGTATCGAGGGCGCTTGAAACTCTAGGGTTTCAGCGTATTTATGTGTTGTTCTAGTAAACATGCTTTGTGTCATTCTTACTCATCAGTTGGTGAAAATCAATCCCTTGGTGATTGTTTAGTGTTCCCAAATACTGAGAATTGTAGTTGTGCAATTTCGTCTTGATTTTTCATCTCTTGCTTCTCAATGTCTAGCAAGACTGGGTGATTTCTTTTAATGAGATCGATCCCATGCAAATCTGTGACTTCAGCTTGATGGATTGGGAAGGTCTCTCTGCTTTCGCACGTCCATACGGGTCTGGTAAGTATTCTGCCGCGATTTCATTTGTTCACAGTATTGGTAAGATGTTAATAATAATTGCTTGACTGCAAGGATACCCAACTATTTGATTAACCATTCAATCCTGAATCTAGATCTGGTAAAAATGTAGAATCGGAAATCGTAATGGAAGTCGATAGATGGAACTGATATGATATGCTGTGAGTGATTTTTTTAATGAGATGAGTAATAGAGCGAATTATGAGCTGTAGTTTTTATCTTACTTTGACTCCAAATCAGATCTGGTGTATACACCAAATCGTGATGCTCATGGAAGTTGTTTATAAGAACTGTCATGCAAACAACGATCTTGTTTGGGTATGTTGATAAATCGATTTGTGTGTCAAATAGTGCAAATGTTATGACTGGGATATTTTAGCAAAAATGTGTTTGGGATTTCCTGCGTTTGACATATGTTGTTATGTTATAGAGTCTTGTATAACCACAGAAGGCAGAATATCGAACCTCTTCAAGATTCAAGTCCATGCCGAGTATAAAAGCTATTGAAACCCCTTCTTCCTATTAAGAATAAAGGATCTTGTAAGGGGACCCTGTCTGCAATATTTTTGTGTTAGAATTTTATTTTTAATGACTGCGATGTGTTGTAATGAAGATTGCATTTCTGTTAGTATGAATCTAGATATGAACAACGTGTACATGTGGAATGATTAGAATATTCGTTTGGTTACCTCCAATGTCACAATGTTTCATATAATGTATATTTTCAAGGGTTGCTTATTGAACTTCTATCCCAACGCTAAGACCGGTATGACTTCTTTTATTTGATTTCGAGATGGAATATGAGTGATTACTTAGTCATATTGGTGGAGTTTACTAATATGTCTTGACCTGAATCTTTTGGCTGTCTTTAAAAGGTGGTGTGTATGGTGCAAATATTATTGTATAATATTGCCTTACTATTGTGTTGCACCCAGGACTGGTAATCACACTCTACCACTGAGTTACATACCCTTTTCATAGAGGGTTTCCTGTTATAGAGTAAGGATTGCGATACCAACAGAAGCCTCTTTGATTGCAACATTTAATCCTTTTGAATAGGAAAACAGTTGACATGCTTTTCAAACTTTTTCACACTGCATGGATTTCTACTGATTTGCTTTTAATAGAATTGCAAAAGGTTAGGGAAAATAGTCACAAACAGAAGTATTTTGTGGAATCAGGGTTACTTCAGAGATATAATAAATTGGCATAATTAAAGTGATAAGTATTCTGGAACTTTGCGTAGAAATCTATGAATAACTCTCTTAATCATTTTGTGGAAAATACCATGAATGATCTTGACTTATGCTACAAATATTCTTTAAAGATATCATAAATATCGCCAACAATTTCAAAAAAAAAACTAACTGCTTGTTTGAGACTTGGAGTTGTAGTTATTAAAGTTATGCATTAAATTGACAAATGGAGGTTGTTCAGAATTAGATTTATTCTTCTAAAAATTATTAATGCAAATCTACTTGCATGTATTTTGGCATTCAAAATAGAGAGACGTACCTCTAAGTGTAAACCAAAAGCATCTTACAGTACGATTACAGTGCAATTTTGTTTGCGCGGCTTAATAATTGTGAAATACACATTATATTTGTAAGTCAAAGATAGATGATAGGTGACAATACTACTAGCTAAAGTGAATTACAGCCTTAAACGTATGCACCATAATCGTGTAGGCAATTGCTAGAGAATCTAGTTGTGGTGAGGCACCTGTTAATTGCTATTCAGTACATTATAGATTCATTGGTATATGAAGCATAATTTCAATTTATGCACTGTTTTGATCAATCCTGACCACATATGATAGCTTCATAACTTTCCAACATTGAGTCAATCATTTGGAAGTATGTGTGAAATTGAAAGGCTAGCAGGTAACTTCTTTGCAGGAAGCTGAGATGCGGCAAGAGCAGAAGCGTTTTTTTTTATGGTTCAAATCCTGCGGCAGGAGTAGAAGCTTTTTTTTTATGGTTCAAATCCTGATTTTGTTAGATATACTTTGTACTCTAATCTCCTATTATATTTTGTTGCACTCCTTCAAAATATGAATTTTATTGCCTACATTTCTGTTGATACAGAATAGTACAAATATAGAAGCAAATAATAAATTGAAGTTAATGTGTAAGGTGGTGGTTGCATTGTCAAATGTACCAAAGTTTATGTGGCTTCTTGTGAATGCCTTCTTGACAATTCTGGTATTAAAAAGAAATTGAAAAGGCTCTTATCCGATGAATGAGAAATGAAGTAAGACATGAAGTATGCTAAAACTTTGATGTTCTTTTGATAAAATGACCACCTATGGATTGATTGCAGGCATGGCAAATTGTGGCCCTGAGGAGTGCTCAAGCTCCTAAAGAGTTATGAAGATATGAGAAAGATCTCATGTGAGAAAGGTTATCACCACGAGGAAGTGGTGATGGAGGTAGTGGTTGAAAGCTACCTTGTTTTCCCCCGGGCCAGCGAGGGACCACTATGCATTCTAGGGATGCCTAGATGTAATACATTTTGGTTAAGACTCGTTCCGCACACATTAGAGGACTGTCACATGAGTGGGGGACTCTGTGAAGAGAATAACCTCTAGGCGCTGTGGAGGTCTGCGAGAACGGAGGTGCCTCAGCTTGGTGAAGCACACTGAAGAGCACAAAAAAGAGATACGCCTACAGAGGGGTATAGGGTATCGTCCTTGTGTTGGGTGGCTTGAGATGGTACTGAAAGTACTATTAGCACTTGGAGTGCTGGGATGGAGGAACATCTAGAGAAAAGAATAATGATAAAGCACCCTGAATAGCACAAAAAGGAGATACACGAAGGGTTGGTATCGTCCTTGTGTTGGGTGGCTTGAATTGGTACTTGGAGTACTGTTGGCACTTGGTGTGCTGGGATGGAGGACATCCAAAGAAAGGAACAATGCGGGAAAAGGTATGTGCATTACAGGTAAACTTGTACCGATGAGGTAATATGTTCACTTATGGATAGATAGAACTGACAGGTATATTGGAGCCACTGTGGACTATGAAAATTGTATAATCAGATTTCTAGATTGTCTCAATGTCAATGCTAGTAGTCATGTTTTATTGATGTATTAATGGCATTGTGGAAATAATTGGGTATTATGATACCAATAAAAAATCTAGGAAGTGTTCCATAAATTGTAAGTGTGGTGTTGCACGAGGATCTTTTGATTATGTTTAAGCTAAGTTTTCAGTTATGACATAGTTAATAAATAAATTTTGGGAAGACCCAATCTTGGTTGCAGGAAAATTGCAGGTCGTGATTGACAGCGACTTGAGAAGAAATAAGGAAGATCGACGACGATCAAGATGGAAAAAGAGAAGCAATAAAAGATGTCTCATGAAACGAAGAAAGATGGGCTGGACAAAAAGGAACACCAAGAACAGTGTTATTTTTAAGGGGGGAAGAATGTAATGTCCCTCTTATATGCCCTAGTATTTTGTTTATCATTATTGTAATGGTTCTCTGGTGAGGAGCTCAAGGCCAAGGCCCCACTAGTAAAACCTAGAAACATTAGGTGATTAAATCAGAGACAAAAATCGTTGACGCAACGTAAAGCTAGAGAGGAACCTATAGAAGTCCTTTAGGAACTTCAATTGGTTCGATATGAGCTACTCACTGATAACTAACCGATAAAATATGAGAAAGGGAATAATCAACACCTACACAAGTAAGTTAATATCTATGGCTCTACGACTTAAATAAAGAATAGTAACACCATTTGTCTTAATGGTTGTCAAACTCATTAAAAAACCATTTCCCTCTCGATTTTTTCATTAGGTTATGCAAGGATAGAACTCTCCAGAATTCAACAGTCTCCATTTATTGGCAGCAAGTACCCTTTTAATTGTATAACTGCAGGCCGAGAATCCAGTCCTCAATTGAACAGTTGCTCATGCCATTAAAAGAGAAAATTTATAGCATGTGTTTCCTCTTCAGCAGGCTCCATTGGTGGGCAGCCTATGCCATTTATTTTTTCCGGGTAAATAAAACCCAAAATCACCGTCTTCGTTGTGCCAGTTAACCTTGGCATGCGTTCCCGTAAGCGTTTTTGGTGGAAATGGCAGAAGGGCCGTTTCATTCTCCTTTCCTACACCCTCTATTAAAAAAACTAGGAACCGATATCCAGAGGGGGGAAAAACAACAATCTAGTGATTATTGAGGCCATAGACATCCCTACAAGCTTGCATGTAGCAATTGAAGGAGGATTGAGCAACCTGTCAATGCTATTACAGTTATAAGCTTTAGAGTTGGGGATAATCTGGCTTGCGCCCTCAACAGCTGGATATGGTAATATCTTGGCTCACATCCGTTCGAGGTAAGGGGACCCAAAGCCATGCTTGGCCCTTAACTAATGAATGTGGATATATTTTTCATGCTACATTTTTGTTTGAAGGTTGCACATTCAGGAATACTGGCAAAAATGAAAATTATATTTGTAAGCCTAAGCTTATGTTTTTTTTGTATAAGTCGATGGGTATCTGAACTTCGACCCTGGCCACGATTAACATCTAAACCCCCCTGCTGCTGACTGCCAAGTCTGCATTTTTCATTTTGAACCCAAAATGATTGGTTTTCAAATCCCGCGAGTTACATCTCTTTCAAGTCTGCGATCTGCAACTGGCCCCCACCTTTGGTCTTCGAATTTGGTGTTTTGGCATCCAAATGCCTATGCTTTAATTGCATGCCAGTGTTGGAAATATGAAATCCATGACTTGAATTGATCTCTGTGGGCGTAGCTCAGTCTGTGGCAGATCGATCTGGGGAATTGAGAGACAGTCGTTTCCCTTTGCACCTACGATATTTAGGTTTCATCCTGAAGAATCGAGAGAGTGGAAGGAAATCCACTTCCTATAAATCTATGTTAGGTCAAAGGAAACTTTTTGTAGCTGATCGGAGAGGTCCAAGATAGGAAGCCATGTTTTTGACTTGTGTGTTTGTTTTGATCTATGGCCGATCCTGATCTCTTAAAACTAAAGGATGATGAATATGGAAGCGTTGAACCAGGATTTGCCTCTTGCTACTTGGCCTATCTTAAATTATAAATCCAAATACCATGCCCGCGGGCTCTAGTTCTAGATGTTCATAGGCGAGCTTAAGATTTGTAGGTTTTCTTTTTGGATTGTTATTTAATATGAAATGGGAATTTATGTTTTGAACCTGGGTTCAAAGGCCAGGTTGCTACCCTTTACCTTTAATTGGTTTTATGATCTGAGTTGTTCATGCCTCTTTTTACCTTTCCATGACTTCGGTGGATATAGGCTCTTATGGTATAAGCTACATGATTTAGAGATCTTAATAGGAGGAGCTTGGGGAAAACATACACATGAAATAAATTTATTTGACAAGAAACAATCCTAACTAGTCACCGTAGGCTCCTTCCCATTGACATAATCATGGCCAAATATTGAACTTCTAAGGAAACCAATGTATATTTTTTGAAACCCTTCCTGGGATAACCACTTCATTGGTGAAACTATTGTAACCTTCAATACTGGTAATGGTCATGAAAATCATACAATTTGGGATTTCGAATCACCCTACACTCAGGGACCATTTGTGAATTATGAACTGTACAAAGGCCCTTCAATAAGTGGAATTGGTCTTTTTGAAAGTGTCTCTCGGCAAAGAGATTTGAGGTAAGAAAGAGGGTAGTGTATGTGCCACAACATTGTAATTTTCTCCTCTTCGAAAAATCAATAATAGACTAACAAACTTTGTGGACGTAGCCTTGTGGACGAGGTGAACCACGTGAACTTTTGTCTCATCTTTATTTTTCCTTGTACACCTTCATGATTCGTGTATACTCTTTCTCTCAATGATGTGCACTATAAATGATTTATGTTTACATTGGTATCACAGGATATGAAACACATTTGCAAATGTACAAGTTTTAATGATTCGGGACAAGTATTTTTCAATTATGTTATTTCCACGCTCAAGAGCTTATTTATGTTTGAGTTGCAAATCCATCTTAATAGGGAAAATTCATCTCACCTTTCTCACAAGTTGTTAACAGGATGATTGGGTATGTCACAGATATTTAATGCATGTATGATGCACACAACTGCTTATTATACATTATTCTGATTGGTTCATTGCTCTATGAAAATACTTGTATGCATATGATTCAATCTTATGTCCGTTTTTACTACTTATGTTTTATATTGATGTTGATTTGTACAGGATTTCCATTTAATATTATCTTCCATTTAGTAGTATCTTATATGTTGTAATTGATGATGTTAAAAGAATGATTCTTTTTATGTATCACATTCTTCTTTATGAGGCTAGTTTACTCGGTTAACAAAATGATGGATATTGGATTTAAAGTTCTTTACACGTTAATAGAATTATGGAAAGAAACTACTGCAATAAGTATACATTCTCTTTCCTATTGTTAGAAAAACTCATGTTGAGTTTAAAATATTATTAGATAGATGAAGGACTTGTTTAAGATTAAGTTGTTTTATAATTATGAAAATCTTTAATGAAAAGAAAATAGAAACAATTTTTTGCTACCCTATTTTTAAGGAGAATTTACATTCAAGAATTTTGGGATGTTACAACAACCATTTCGTAATATGTTTTAATTATCAACGGAAAATGAGATACCAAATGAATTTATTTCTATGATTATTTCATAATTTGTAGAATTTTGGTCATAGTAAAGAAAGAAACCTTGAGGATGGGCCTTCATGCATGTTTATTCCTATGAATGTTGTTAATTCCCTAGAGATGTTCAAAGGGCAAATTTGGACTATGTTAGGACAAGGTGAAGGTGACCTGAGAAGATGATAACATAGATGAAGTGTGTGAGGTTCCATTTCGATAATTGTTACACATTCAAGGTGGAGGAAAACATATTGAACAATGAAGAATTGCGTAGTTTAAACAAAATGCAAATCATTCTCTGTTATGATTGATAATAGATGCCAATACATTCATATAATTAAACAACAACATAAACCATATATTACTATTCAACCATGAACATAGATGAAGGAACATAGGTCATATTAACATAAATTCTCTATTCAAATCACAATACCCAACATACATTTATATTAGTGCTATAAACATGGTGCAAAGCTCGTTGCTCAATGATTTCATTTTATCAAGATAATTTCATCGACAACAAATAAGTATGGAATCATAGTAGAAGAACAAAATATGTTGTTTAAAACACCTGGTATATTCTCATTATGCAATTTATATACTCACTTTTTAGCTAAGTGAGAAAACATAAGTACCACCTCTATAAACACTTATGGAATATCTCAATTTCCATTTCAGACCATCCTACAAGTTGGATATTACTCTTTATATAGGTTCATAGATCAACAAGTCTAGTGTTAGAGTTACCATGAGCCAAAATTATTCTAAACTATACTATATAATTCAAAATTCCAAGAAAGGTCTATGCTCCTTCTCCTACTTTTTTGAATGGAGTGAGTGAGGAAGGGTTAGTGGTCCAACTAATTTCCAACCAATCTCTTCTTTTATGTGTTTCATTATATTAATGTTGTTGTTTCTAACTTCATAACTAAATTGTTTGGCTTTATTTATTCTTAGTCAAACACTTTCTAGTGGACTTCTTCCCAGGTGTGTGTCTAGTGGATTGTCCAACTATTTGCACTATTGTCTTCTCTGCTGGAATGGATGGCCACATTCTTGGTAAAGAAATATTATTCTATATGGAAATTTGATGCCACTTGTTTCACATGGGATATTTATGAGTCCTCATGGATTCAACTTCCATGTCAACATTTGTGTATTTTTCATATGAGATAGGGGTAGGTGTTTGAATATATTTATGAGATTCATCCAAAATTCAATATCCTCTATCAATTTTTCAACTATCATAACCCCATTTCAAGGCCCACTTAAATCTCAAAATATCTCTCTTCATTCTTCTTTTCCTTTAAATTTTCCATATATTTTTATTTACTATACATGTCTCAATTTCCATCCCACAAATGGGGCAATCCTCCAGAAACAACATCTTTAAATAGGTCTATGAAAAATGAAACCTCTGATGTTAAACTCCTTATTTGGTTTTGAACACTCATCATCAATGCTCTCTTAGTAATCACTTTGCTAGCATCCTTGATTATGTGTATTCTTATTGTAACCCCTATTTTTACTAACTACATGTTATTTTTACTATTCAAATATTTGATTTCATCTTTTGCATCTTTGTAATAAAATCAACCTTTGCTTCTATTCTTTGTATTTCAGCAATAGAAGTGGTGGCTACCTCTAGTTCATCATGTATCAAATCAAACTAGTCCCAATGCATGATGACTTCTTTTGATCTCTTTTCCCAAAATATTTATTGATATCCTTTCAAGGGGGGATTTCCTAGTAATTCATGATTTAATTGATAAACTCTGTATTCTAGTTCATATTTCTCATTTTCCAAATGGGAAATGAGTTCCTCCTTTTCTGTTACATCATTCTCTAGTTCTTCTATAATGAAATACTTTTCTTTTATAAAATATGATTGAGTATCTGCTTCAATTTTCTCAGCATCTTGATCAACTTTAGTCTCTTGTGCCTAAGTTATTTGGATCCATTCTTCCTTTCCTATTGACTGAGCGATTTCTTGGCATGATTTAGATTCTAGTTGAGTACATAAGGATGTTTGTTTTAGCTTCATTTCTAAAAGTTTCAATTCTAGACCATCAACCCTTTTCATGTTCTCCTCAATTTGTGACTTATAGTACAACATATTTTGATTTATTTTGTCTCTCTCCTCATGTAATTTTACCAGATCTAGAGTTTGGACATGCTCTATGTCAAGCACATGCAATTTGTTTTTTGGCACAATAATTTCATTGTCCTTTTGATGTAGGAAGGATTGTGCACATGTAGTACTAGCTGAATTAACTCCCAAGACCACAATTTTACTTCCCAATTCCTTGATAGTTATTTGTTTAGCCTTGGCTTCTACCTTTCTCCCTTTAGTAACTTCTCCATCTTCCCTAATGCAAGAATTAATTTATTTTCACTGATTGAAGATTGCAGTAAATATTTACGCAAGAAATAACTCGATTACCTGTAAATTCAACTCTATCCAAAGGACTGAATTTACAATCAATTTTATACTTGCTTGCTTTCCAATCATCAAGTGTTTTGGAGATCAGGAATTTTGGTTCCAAAAATACCATTCTGAGAGTACTTCCGTTATGATTTGCAACTGTCAATAATTTCTTTGTTGTGGGAACCATTTCATTTCTAAGTTCTTTCATTATTTCCCTACTTTTCTTTCTTAAGCCTCGATATTATATATATAGTGTTTGGTTTTCTTGATATCATCTTGTAGAAGCTTGGATTTGTTGTGTCCGAGTTGGTCCAAACACTAGCGAGGGATAATTATTTATAATGACAGGAGGAAGATTTATGGTAGCTTGAGTCAGATTTGATGTTTCTCCTACTTCACTAGATTATTCCTCAATATGTGTGTGTTCTACCATGGGAAGTTCCCCTCTTACTTCTGCTCCCATTCTAGATTTTTTGTATAGAGGATTTGTTTCTAGTTCATTAATTTCCATATCTTCCTATGTCTCTTTAGAAAATTTCTTGACCCTTTCTTTTGTATTTTGAGTTTTTGGAGCCACCTCAGTACTTCCTAGAGTTACTTGAACTTGTTCTCGAATCGGTAGGTTTTCTTTTCTTTCCCTTTCAAAGTGGGGCATGTAGATATATTTGTAGTTCTTATTTTCCATTATTTTCTTGGAAATAACCTAGTGTCGGTCATAGGCCCATTTTTTATCCTTCTCTAAACTTAATTGCTTCAGCATTTTTCTGCATACGTCAAATTCCCTCTACCCTTTACTGGGAATAGGCCCATGTCCTTAGGTAATTTAAAAGCGATAGGGTGCTTATCCTTTACAAAATAAACTTGATATGATAAAATCATTTGCTTAATATATTCTAGGGAAAGCACCGTAGGTGTCATGAAAATCGGTAATTTGTAAGGTTCTTGTTCAAGTCCATACACTCTTAAGTTAGAATGTTTTTCATACATGAAACAGTCACCCATATTTGCATCTGGGATTAATTTCAACATTTTTTGATATTGATTAAAAATCCTTGGTGGAGTTGAACCTTTCAGGAGATAATCTGCCTCAGCTATTACCATGTCTGTGAACATTTGAAAATTCAAGTTGTGAGGTTGTTTGAGGACCAAATCTGTCCACTTATTAGCAGGAAGGCGGTTCCCTTGTTTCCCTACGGAATTTAATCAATATCTTTGAAATGTGCAACATTTTGATACAAAAATGTAAAAAAGAGGTAGGAGGGATACCTAAATTTGGTAATCGAGACATTAATTTTATTAGCTAGGTATTGGCATAGGTCAAATTTTTGGTGGCATAAACCTTGTTATTTCAGTTATCAAGGCCTAAAAACCCAAGATGGATTCATTGGTTGCTTTATCATGGTATTATCCTAGCAAGATTCGTATTAAAGTGATAGCCTTACTTGAGTTTTCTAAGAACAAAGAGGAGGTATAAGGTGGGTAGCCAAATGAGATTTGTATACCTTATTTTAGGTGCTAAGAAAGGAAATTATTCTTCTCAATAGGATTTCTAGATTTATATGGTACAACTAGATTTAATTCATTAAAGTTGTTGGGGATGGAAAGTTTGCGAAACACAACGTTTCATTAGGGAATCCTTTGATATTGTGCATAAAGGGATAGACTGGTCATGGGAAAGTATGATTCTCCTATCCACTGAATATTGGGAAACACACAATGTAAAAAACTCATGAAAGAGATATCCCACCAACATACCATAGGGGTTAGATTGGTTTCCCATAGGTGATAGGGTTCTAGGCTGGAAAAGTGGTTTTTCTTTGTTGTAGTGATTATAAAATGGATATTGGAGGATGGCACAGAATTGTCAAAAATATTGGGCTTGTGGTCATACACATGTTCAATAGAAGATATTATAGGTTTGGGATTTTTTTCTTTTGAGCAATAGGACACCATGGGTAATAATTTCAACTTCAGTAATATAATTAAAAGAAATAGGAAGGTTATGATAATAGAGTTACTTAGTGGGTAGATGAGCAGTGGGAAGATGGACCTCTATAATTTATGTTGTTATTTCAAATACAAAGCTTGTTACAAGTGTTTTCTCCCTTTTACAAAGTATAAAGGGGTTTCTTATTTTGAATATTTTCACTTTATAAACATGAAATTAGAGTTTGAATTAGATGGTGTTGATTTGTTTGTTAATTTATTTGTATGATGTGTCCATTTCTGGTCTATTTGTGGACACTATTTCACATTCCTTTGTGTGCAATGGAATCCTTCGTATCGGCTTACATGGGAACAAATGGAAATCATCCTTTTTTAGGTTGGGTGGTAATGGTTCTACCCGAAAGTGGTGTCAAAACTCTAACTTGGGATTTGTTTTCAATTAGAATCTACCACATGACCTAGCACTTTCGGGCCAACAAATCATCATGTTTTCTTTTTTTTGTGGTATTTGATGAAGTGAACCGACAATTATACTTTTGAAAAATAATAATCACACTATTGAAAACCAATATTTACACTTTGAGAACATGTTTTCAATCCATATTCTCATTGGGAAGTGTAATTTTAATGAAATCGGGGTTAATCCATCATGTTCTCCTTCCCTACTTAAATCCATATCTCCCCACTTGAACTTCCTAAATCCTCCCAACCCTTTGACCCTTCCCCACCCAATCACAACTCTTCTACTTAAGGTAAATTCAATGTGCTTAACATCACACATGCATTTTATTGATACAAATCATGTGTTCTTTTTATCTATAAAAATCACACACATGTTTTCTATGAACTTGATTCAGGCGGGAAGATAAATTTGAATTTAAAAAGAATGTGCTTGCATTCCTTACCACATAAACTGAGCCTACTCACATGTTTGTGTGTCATCCCTATCTTATGTGTCTGATTACGAGTTAGCTTTGGATTAACCAAATATGTGCTATAGAATATGGTAAACCATATCTAATTGGGAATTTCATCCATTCTCTCAATATGCTTACTTTTTACCACTCGTTACAATATGCTACACAAAACCATTTTTTTATAAAAATTTAGACATAGATAGAATTTTTTTTGGATATTCCAAATATGTAATTATCTTAAAAGTATTATTTTTAATAGATTCTTCCATTTTCTTGTGTCATAACTCCTTACCTCCAAAAACACGTTGTTACTTTTTCTTCCATAAGTTTTTCATTTCTCAAGCATTTAAAATAAAATGGTATGTTGCACTACTAGACACTAACATATACATGCTAGAAAAATCCTATTTCATGATCATAACATTAAGTCCTTCAAAAGACGCACGACACTAGATGTATTGTTTGAATTTTGATCACTTAGATAATTAAAAATTAAAATTAAAAAAAAAAATTATTTTGGAAAAATAGTGTCACACTAGTACTATTCATTATTTATATGTCTAACAAATTTTGTGGGTTGATTCCATCATTTAGGCACTGAAAGGCTGCACTCACACAAACATAATCAAACTTGAGATAGTTATGCACATTTTCAATAGATAAAATTTATATCTTCAGAAATGTGGTCAATTTCATACATTTTATCCTTTTTACTCAAAGCAAGATTTATCATGTATGTATCTCAAAATATCAATTTGAGTTGAGGGATGCTGTTTTTTTCTGTTTTCGATTGCATCTAACACGTCAAAAGAGACCCTCAATGGCTTGCACCAGCCTATATATAAATAAAATAATATTAATATGACAATGATATATATATATATATATATATATATATATATATATATATATATAAAGAAACACACACACACACACACAAGGAAGCAAGTCTACCACCTTTAAGAGCATGGCTATGAATAGTACCTAAAACGATTTTATTACAATTATTATTACATCTAAATTTAAAGAGTTGTGTGATAAAGAATTAGAGGAAAAGAGAAAATTGAGAGATTCTAAGGTCATGATCAACCCTAATTTAAAAGAGCAAAATAATTGCTCTTTTAACTAGTGTAAAGAAGATAATCAACATTGATCAAATAAGAAAAAACTCCATAATATTCTGGGTCCCGCTTTATTCCTTCTTCCAATTTATCTTCTAAATTAGTTTTATAACTACTAATGGCAGCTACAAAACTTGTTATTGCATTCCTGCTTAAGGCATCAACCACTTTATTTTCTTTCCCTTTAATATGTTTGAGTTCAAAATCATATTCGTTAAGGAAAGATAGCCATCTAGCTTGCCTTGTGTTTAGATTTTGCTGGCCAAACAGATATTTTAGTCTGATGTTATCATACATTAGCAGAAATATTTTACGTATTAAGTGATGGCGCCATATTTAAAGTGTGGATTATTGCAACCAACTCTAAGTCATAAGTTGCGTAGTTCTTCTCATGATTTTTTAATTTTATTGATTCATATTCAATTTCATGAACTTCTTGTGTCAGTACTCCAGCCAAGCTTTCATTGCATGCATCGATGCATAGACCGAAGTCTTTGTCTGGATCTGCTATTTTTAGAATGGGTGCAGTAGTTAGTAATTCTTTTAGTTTATTAAAGTTGTCTTCGCATTTTTGATCCCAAACAAATTTCTTACCCTTTTTCTGTAATGAAGTTATAGGATTTGCAATATTTGAAAATATTTCAATAGATTATCTGTAATAACCTATTATCCCCATAAAGGATCGTACATCATTTACGTCTTTAGAAACATGCCAATCATTTATAGATTTTATTTTATCCAGGTCCACCAATATCTCTTCTTCGAATATTACGTGCCCTAAATATTGTATTTTATTTTTATAAAAATCTCATTTTTTGAACTTAGCATATAGCTAATGTTCTCTTAACACTTGTAATATTATCTTTAGGTGTTCATCATATTCTACTTTTGTCTTAGAATAAATTAATATGTCGTCTATAAAAATGACTACAAATTGGTCTAAGTACTTACTTAGGACACTGTTCATTAAGCACATAAAGGTTGACGGTGCATTTGTTAGCTAGAAAGGCATAACCACAAATTCATAGTGCTCGTATCTTGTTCAAAAAGTAGTTTTGAAGATGTCTTCATCTTTAATTTTGGCTTGGTGATACAGATACCTTAAGTCAATCTTTGAGAATATCGTCGCTCCGCGTATCTGATCAAACATATCGTCAATGCGGGGCAGAGGATACCTATTCTTAATCGTCATTTTATTAGGTTGACGGTAGTCTATACATAGACGAGGGTACTGTCTTTCTTTTTTTCTTAAATGATTGGTGCTCCCCAAGGGGGCACACTTGGTATTACATAATATTTTTCTATTAACTCGTGTAATTGCAATTTTAATTCATTCAAATCCAAGATGTTCATTTGATAGGGAGATTTCTAATTAGGTACCGCTCCGGGTACTGATTTGATTGTAAAGTCTAGATCTCGTTTAGGAGGTAATCCTAGAATTTCTTTCAGGAATACATTCATGAAATCTTGCAGGATTAGAGTATCCTCAAATCCTAGTTTATCTTCTTTATTAATTTGTTCATTATTTATAATGTGTATAACAAATACTTTACAGCCCTTCCTTACAACATTTTTCATGTGTAAGGCTGAAATTTTTCTAATAGCTATCTTCCTAGGTATTCTTGTGACAATAATTCTTTCTTCTTCATTATTCAAACAAGTAAAAATTTTCTGAAAACAGTTTAAAATCACTTGGTTATTTTCAAGCCAATCCATTCCTATTCGGACATCGTAAGATCCTAAAGGTAACACATTTAGCTTGACCTGAGTTTCAAACTGACTCATAATCAAATTACAACTTTCAACGTAATTTACCACCTTTCTTTTAGTTCCTATGGCTAACTGGACCATCTAGGATTTTTTAAACTTTTTTAAGGATAAGTTGCACTTTTCCACTATGCTAGGAGATATATAACTTAAGTTAGCACTTGTATCAATTAAGATGGAAACAAACAAATTTTGGGTCATACCTTGGACTTTCACAATGGAAGTCTAGTGATCTGCATGTCAATTCTACATAGCTGCATTTATCCTGTGCATCTCATTTTCCACATTTTTAATTGTTTCTGCTTCCTTGATAGTGTGTATGTTGCTGATGTTCCCCTTTCGGTTTGGACAATACTTGGCGTAATTCAATCCTTAACACTCTCAGCATTTGACAGGTTCCCTTTGTTCAGTATTTTTAACAAAATTGTTATGGATATACCTTCCTTTTGATGCTGCAGTATTTTGGGGTATTTTATGCTTAAAAACAGTTTTCTGATAGTTATTCTTGGAGAAGTTTTGAGGTTTAATTCCAAAACTCTTGTTTGACTTGAAACCTCTTCTTCTTTGGTCAAAATGACCCATATTTTTAGTCTTCCAGTTAGGTAAACTTTCCCTTTTCTTACACTACTCATAACAAAAATCAACCTTTCTCATAGCTACCTCCAAATTTTTTGGATTGTCAAACTCAATCCTATCTTTGAAGCTAGTAGGTAGAGCACTTAAAAACCATTGATTTTTATGCTTTTCGTCTATTATGTACGGTACATATCTTAACAGGATTAAAAACTTGTTGCTCAACTCTTTCATGGACATGGAACCCAGTTTTAATTCATAGAACTCATTGGTTGTTTCTTCGTAGTATTGTTCAGACATAAACTTTATTTTGAAATACTTCTTAAAAAATCTCTGGGTTAAGTACTTCTCCTTCATATTTTCAACCCTCTTTATATCTTCCCACCAGATATCGGCTTTTCCAGTCAAATTATAAATAGCCATTCTGGCCTTTACTCTATCACAATAGTTGTAAATATGGAAGTATTTCTTTATTCCTCACATCCAAGTTTCTTCTTCCTCACCTTTCTCTACTTCCCCATTGAACATGGGAGGCTTTATTTTTTTGAATTCCCCAGAAATTTCTTCGTAGGGTTTATACTTTTTTCTCCTAGGTTTATGGTCACTTTCACTACTATAACTCATGTACTTATACCTTCCTTTACGTGACCATGCATTAACATATGAAGAAGATTCACTATCAGAATATTTTTCTTTCTTTCCTTTATGTTTGTAAGAGGTTGTTTCAGAATCACTTTCATAAACATTTCGTTTATCTTTTCCTCTGTTATTCATATTATCTAGTAACATTTGATTCATTTCCAGAATTATTTCATTGTCTAATTTTACAATCTGCAGTTCCTATTTTAACTCCTTAACTGTCTATATTAACTATGGATTGTTTAGATCTACATAAGAGTTGTCGGGATTGTTATGTTGAGAACCATTTTCTGCAGATGCTTCAACACCTTCCATTTTCCCGCAAAACGGATTTTATATTTCTATACAGAAATAAATGCAAATAAAATTAGTCTATTGGTTTCTTACTGAGATGCGAGTGAGCCAATCAAGCCTAGTGTTTGGAAACTCGCTTTGATACCACATTTAATATCCCTTAATTTTGTAAATAACAAAAAAATGTATTTATTGCATGTAATATTAGAAATTACTATATAATATTTAGAGAGATGTTATTACTCACACTTCTTTTTGTCATGCATTATTGTCGTTATGTATCTAAGTTATTATTATCTTTCTTAATTGGTGATATGTCGACATGAAATTACTTTGTGACATATGAAAACTTCCTATATTTAACTTGTTGTCATAAGACAGTTTGTCATTGTTGTTTCTTGTTTCAATTCTAAACCCGAGCTGCACAAGGGATGGATCATGGTCTTACTTAGTCGACACGACTAATGCATGAATCTTCTTGTCTACTATGTGTAGAAAGTGAGGTGCATCGACATTACAATTTAAACAAAAAACTCTAAGCTAAGATGTCATACCGAGCAATGCCAAAACGAAACTAAGGTCTGGACAAAATTCTAATCCTAAACCCTTTTTAATCTTCAAAGTTTAAAATCCATAATACATGGTAACTATTTTTGAAATGCATAAGTTTTATCCTAAGTATGCTAAGGGTTGAACTTTATCATTGCAGGTACAATACAAGAAAATCATTTGGAACGTAAACTATAAAATTACACCATTCACCAGTGTGGCAAACTATGCCAAAGATAAGGGTTTGATTTTAATGTGATGTGTTGACAGCCGGCCTTAATTTCGATATCCACTTAATATTAAGTAAGGACAAGATAAATATCTGTTATTAATACAAACCCTATGATATCAATACATCCTCCAGTTTTCGACAAAGCATGATTTGTAAAACCCTAAAGGTTTTAACGAGTCTTGATTTCTGCACTGTCATTTTTTTAAGGTTTGGAAAAATGTTAAAAGCTCCTTCATTTTCCTCTAGGGGCCTTCGGATGCTTATTTTCTCTACTCCTCTGTCTATATCCAGAGGTGGAATAACCACCAAACTTGGGCCTTGTCACTATCTAAACCAGTCCACACTCGATTTACATGTTACAGGAGTTGGCAATCTTCACCTTGGTGTTGACGGTGTGTTGATGAAATACAGAAAGGTGACTATAACTTCACCAATAGTTTTCCTCTGCAACAATTATTTTTTTAATATGTTTTAACTCTTTTTGGTTTGAATGTGCAGAACAAATCTGTGATTGAGACGTGGTTAGACTTCGGCTGAGAAGACTCCTTTCTAAATGGTAAGACCCATGTCCATATTTGCGCAGCTCTGTGGATTCAGATTGGTTCTTATGATGTATTTCTTAGCGTTGGGACTTTCCCACTGTGTTAGTTGTGGTGTTATGGAAGTGGTATTATCACTTTGGTATCGTAATGTAGATTTACTGTAATGGTATTTATAATTATCATTGAGTCTTTAAATGACTTTTCCACTTTGTGTATTTTTGTTGGTTTTGAAACCTGGTTAAAATAATGGAAGTACCCGTGCGGATTTTAATATTGTAACTCGGCTTGTTTAAACTACCGTGTAATTCCATAATGCAATTAAATGGTTTAGATGTGGAGTCTTGCGACTGTGCCACTTTCATATGAAAGATATGGTATTTTTACTTCTATAATGTTTCTGTCAGTTGAATTATGTATATCCTTCAGTTTCGTTGATCCATGAGGGATTCATAACTTAGTTGGTTTTTATAGCACTAAGGCCATGGGCCTTACTCTGTTAGTTTGGATTTTGAAAGCCACTCTAAAATAAAGTGTGTTACTTTGATGGTAAACTAACTGGCAGTGTTGGGGTTCAATCCCCATACCACTCGTAGTATGATAGAAATACTTTACTTTGATGTAAAAGAACTTAATTTCGATCACTGCTATTAATGAAAATCTTGAAAAATGTTGTTTCTATAGTATGAACCTGTGAGGGATCTACATCTTGCTTAGATTTTGTTTTTATTATTTGAACTGTAATATGGAGTTCAGACTGTAATATATTACTTGGTAGTATTCGTTGTGCTATCAACCATTGTCGAATTACTCACTATTGTGGATAAAGTAATGGTTAAGTTAAGGGATACACCCATGAGGTCTTCTGTGTATATTATTTAATAAAACCTAAGTTGTGCATTCAACATGATCACCCTTCATTTATTACATTCTCCAACTGGTTTATCAGTCGTAATGCAAGAACTCACACTAAAGCCGTAAGACAGTAGTAGAAGTGATTTTGAAAAGGCATCTAGGGTTATTCTACTTGTTTATAATTTATTATGTAGTTAACTTATAAAACGATGGGATTCGACTTAAGAATCTTTTCCCTCCCAAATAGGTTTGGGAAACAAGGGTCGTAAGGCCTATATTGTTATGTTTTACTTACTACTTGTTTATATGGGGATGTAAATTCCTTTCTGTGTAAACAGAGCTTAGTTTAAATAGTACTTGTGTCCATTTCTTATATGACTTAACCTGGTTACAGTTTGTAAATTATATTGTTATTCTATTCGATTAACAGTCATATTGTTCTTGGTTTTATTCTTAAGATGCGGTTATGGTTATGGTGCTACGAAAACCTCTATTTGCACTAGAAATCTATACTTAATAGAAAGTCTCTACTATGTTTATTTTCTTTATAAGTTATAAATGTTTTAGTGGATCTTGCGAGACCTTTTATTTGTGATTACTTAACTATGTATATATATATTTAAGTAGGTCATGAGACTGTAGGTAAACTTTCCTTACTGTTATAAGGAATCATACTTTGTTTAGAAAGGTAATACCATTTTTAGGATTTAATAATACTAAGCCCTAAGGCTGTAACTTTCTTTTGCAAGAGAAACACTGCAGAAACAACACTAATTTAATCGGAAGCCTGTAATGAGTGCTATGATTTGTCGATAATCACGACTTGGTGTCAATTAATAATTTAGCTTTTAATAAACTGGGCTTAAGATACCCTTAATTAATCTAGTTTAGTTTTATTATGGTTCAATGAGAAATCTAGATAATCTAGATTAATGTTAGAGTTTGATTAATGAAATACGATTTGATCCTAGAGAGATTATTGTAAACAGAGTACTAAGGAGGAACTTGGATTTGTACATTTATGTTTTAATCAGTTGAAAGTTAATGTATTTGAGATAAGTAAATACTTTAATATATAAAAGAAAATGCTCTTTACTTATTTTCTATTCCTATACTTATACTATGACTGTAAGCTAAGTTTTACTAACTGTAATTATTTATACTTTGAATTAAGAGTTGTAGCATGTATAAAATTAGCTAATTACTAGTATTCTAAATTATTAGATTGTAAACAATATATATATCACATCTGTCTGATGTAATAATGAACATAGAATTTAATGATTCAATCGTTCTGGTACTTATTACTCAGGCATAATTTTATATCTTCATGTACTAGAGTACATCAGTTCGGTGAGAGAAAAAATACAGGAGATAATTTATATTCATTTCTCTATCTATAAGTTTCTATACAAATACTAAATCCTACAATCATTAAATAATTATCCATTAACTAGAACCTCATTTTAAACAAATTATAGCCTTTTTAAGCAAAAGTAAAACAATGTCATAATACAGTTTAGATTTGGAACCTGGATGTGTTGCAGAAAAGGGACTAACATCCAAGGGAGAATGTTCCACCCAACCTTTTCCTAAAGCATCAAAATCACTTGCTTAGTACCCCCGAGCTTGTTCACTGAACTACTAGGACAAATATCTCTACCACACAACAGACTTCTGAAACTTAGCACTCAATAGCATACTTAACTCAGCAAAACACTTTAGCTATCCCCTCATCAAAATATTTTTGTTCCTCGCTTTTCAATTTGTCGTAGTCACAAAGTTCATTCTCTAAAAGATCAGAATGAGTGGTGACCCTTCTGCTCAATTTGATGGTTTATATAAGATTACCTAGGTCTTTGGGCTAGTTTTGGAATTTAATGAGCCATTAGCTCAGTTTCCCCCTCTCAGGGAACATGACCACTTTTTTAGGGATTATGCTCTTGCAAGAGCTAGAAAGTGAATGCTAGTGCTGCAACTTATCAACCAACCTTTTACATATGCTCCTTCCTCCACTTGTCAACCAACCTTTTACATCTGCTCCTTGACCCACTTGGTCATAAACTTTACAATAAAAATTAACATAATGATTTTTCTGAAATAAATAATAAATATTTATTTTTTAATTTTGGGTATGTTACATCTAAAATATAATCTATGAAGTATCGAGGGCAATCTAATTTCTAAGGTGTAAATTGGATTCCTCTTGGTGCTTAATAAATCCAAATTTAAGATGGATTATAAGGTTACTAAAATTATAATATTAGTTATCAAAATAAGAGTGCTTTTTCCACTATCAATATTGATTATTGATAAATGTTAGAATAGTATCTATAGATATTATTATCTTCACATTTGTGGAATATAAGTAGACCTCCAAATTTCTTAATGTAATGAAGGTTTTTATTTTACACTCAATGCTAAATTGTATTGAGTTTACGAGACAGCTTCATATAATATAATGGATTATTTATGAGGGGATGAGGTTACTCTCAAGATAGAATGACAAAGAAATTTAAAATATTAAAAGGTTGATACATAACAATAACAATCTTAAATTAAAATATCAAAACTATATTTATTTATTGTTGTCAAATTAAAGAAGAATAAATTTCAAAAGATTATGAATAATATGTAAAACATATTACCACAATATAAGTTTGGTTACATAGATAAGATTAGATAAAACAAGCATAGATCCATCTTTAACATGGATTTATAGAGGTAGGTATCCAACTTCTTGTGTTATTTTTTTAATAACATTTTGTTTAGATTTATAATTTTATTTTATGATTGAATATAATTTTTTTAATTATTTTTTATTTGGTTTTATTTTTTATTTTATGAGTTGACATAAAAAAAAATTATTTTTTATTTTTTTGGCCACCAGGCCCTATACAACCCAGTATGGGGGAGATCTTGTAACGTTATGCAATGTTATGTAACGTTACTTTTTACTTCATGTAACATTCCTCTTGTAACGACTATAGTTACTTTTTACTTGCTTATTATGATGTAGATATTGTAATGTTACTTTTTATTTGCCTCTCCAAAGGAGATAATTTCAGTTCCAAAATAGTTCATTTCAACAGAAATAAGAATGCCCTCATTAGGAATAAAAAATGCTAATTAATCTAACCAATTATTTTATTTGATTGATGATTCGTTGTTCTTTCTAGAAAACATTCCTTAGTTTTTCCTTCTTAAAGTTGGATAGTGATAGACCAAAATTGATAGAGTGAAAGTTAATCATCATCACAAGAAAATTTAAAGTAATTGTTAAAACCAATAAATTCTATATGATTTTCTGCACCATAGTGAACAACAAAAATCAAAAGTAGATGTTAGAACCCATGAATTCTAATTGATTTTCTACAACATAGTGAACATGCCAAGGGACTTCTTTCCTGCGTCGAATATGGATTAAAATATATACTAATTTACTATATGTGACAAAATTCTCAACTCATAGTTCTCCGGTAAGGTAAATAAAACTATTACATTCTACTTTCACACCATTTATAGCCTATGAAATCGAGTATAACTCCATATTACTTACCGGTGAACACAACTTGGGATGGTGCAACTGTGTATAATATATACATCAGATTGTAACAAACTACATGATCTGAAGGAAATAGCAAGTATATTTCTCACTGTCATCCTAACACCATAGAAGTATATATGGGTAACAAAATTAGCTCATCAAGTGGATTTATAGCCAAAGTTGAGGAAGCCCAGCAAGACACACAGGATATGTAACTAAATTATTGGAGGATGAGCATTAGCAATATCAACATGGAGGTCAACACCACCATTAATTTTATTCTCTAAAGCTAGCTGGGATCACTCAGCATGCTACGTGGTTCTCTGTTAAATCAATTAATGTAAACTTCGGCTTGGCAAAAAACGTCGCATATTCAAAGCGTAGACTCGTTCAAAATGATTCACATTGATTTCTAACGTCTAATAATATTTTGCGAACAAGTTAATTATATCATAGATATGAACACCATAATACAGTGTGGCAGTGCTAACCATATCATAGAAATAGCAGTAATATAAAGAAAAAATGGTGTGATCTCGTCACCTTTCTGGCCCTCGGTAATGATAGATTTAGAATATTTGCCAATGAAAACCGGGCATGATTGAAACTAATAACTGTGACGTAGTTTCATTTTCCTAAACTTTCCATGCAATAGAATTTAGTGCGCAGGAAGAAAAATTTCAAGGGGTTCTCTCTATTGGCCGAATCCATTGTTTCGAAGGAGTTCGTGAATGAGAGAAAATTAATGGCCACCGACAGTTTCTCTTACCGCGTTTCAGTATGCAACCAAATGGGTTAATGGGCACTAATATACAAAGCATGAATTATTGCATTGAATTTGCTAAGCGAGAGGCCATTTGACAAAAAAACATAAGAACCAATATGCGGTTGAAAACCCTAAAACTGCAATCCTTCGATCATGGTTGATGAGCATGTAACAGGAAAAATGTCGTCGACCGCTGCATCAAATACAGTTTATATTTAACATGAAAAGAAATTGAATTGTTTTATCTCACATCATGACTAATGAGGGTTTAACAGCAGCACTACCAGTTTCTCGTGCACCAAATACACTTTTTTTTTAAGAACATGATAGGAATTTAATGTTTTGTATAGATTCATATCAATGTAAGAACTTGGAAACTTTTGGTTTTAATGATAAAGTAGAAATTAATATAGATTCATGTAAGTTGAAATATTGGGATCACAAATTAGTTCACTTTTATAACTTGATTTTATATATATATATATATATATAATAGATTCAAAATATTTTAAATTGTTTATATTGCTATGCCAAAATAGTTTATCATCCTCATACTCTATATTTTACCTACTACAGCATTGTTTAAAAGTTTGAAAAAAACACATAATAAATGAGACAAACTCTTTTAACATGGCTTTGCAAAAACATCACATAAGAAAAGAGATTAAAGAGAACTATGACAACCATGTCGTTCATGTATGTTCATATTTCCCTCATCATCTTAACCACCATGAGAGCTAGAGATTTCAGCAGCCCAAAAGAGTGGACGGTTGGACATAATTCTCATTCAGTGACATGGAGCGCCTACATAGACCTCGAGCGCACAATGCACTCTCATCAACATTTTGATGTGGACATCACTCGTAATGGTTAGATGACCTCCTCGCACACCCCCATGATCTTCAAGGTTAGCAAATGGAATGAAAGGATATGTTATACACTTAATTACCATAAATTATTATTATTATTTTCAATATTTTATTTTTTGATATTTTTAACAAGAAAGTAAAAACTAAGATATAATGAATTATTCTTAATGATTAATTAAAAATAATGGAAGGAATAAGAATTGAAATAGAAATCTTTTGAATGAGAACTCAAGATGCACCAACCATCCTCCCCAAATCACCTACTTTTTTTGAAAATATATTGAATTTTAAACTTGCATAGATTTCACTGTCTGGTTTTTTTTATAATTTCATAAATTTCAGTGTATAGTGTTTAATCAATGCATAAATTTTAGTGTATAGTGTTTAATCATTGGATAAATTTCAGTGTAGTTGTTAATCCTTGGATGCATTGATTTGAGTGTAGATTTCATTGATACAAAAATTTCAGTGTATATGTTAATGATTGACATTTTTGATATAAAGTCTCACCTAGAAATGGAAGATGTGCATGTGGAAGATTCTATGAGACAAACAGGAGAGGGACAAAAAGAAGAGAACACCAACATCAAAAACATATCAAGGAAGAAAATCTAATGAAATGACATCAAAAGAACAAGAAGAAGACTTGAAACAAAAATAAAGAAACAAAAATAATATCGAAATAAAATGTTGGACGAAATGAGAGCAGAAGAAGGCGAAGAACAAAAAAACAAAAGGAAGATCAACAAAAAGAATATTGAAAAAAAAAGTTGGACGAATTGAGAGAACAAGAAAGAGAAGAACAAAGAAAACAAAATGTTGATCAACAAAGAGCATATCGAGAGAGAAAGTTGAAGCAATTGGAAGAAGCAAGAAATCAATTTGCAGAACAACAAAAAAATCAAAAAGTGGAACGACAAAGACAAAATTCAACCAATATCAAGTTTTGTGTCACCGCCCACGACTGAAACCAGCCTAGATACAAATCCTAGGCTCTATTAGGCACCGAGAGGGATCAAATCTCCCAAGGTGCAGACCTCTTCTCACGTATTGCACTCAAGGAGGTTTGCACCTCGAGAGATTTGATCCTTCTTGGCGCTTGATAGAGCCTAGGATTTGCATCTAGGCTAGTGGTACATAACGTTCATTTGGTTACAACCTAGTATGAGGGAGATCTTGTAACGTTTATCGATATTATTTTTTAACGTTTGTTAGTAACCTTTGTTACTAACAAAATAATAAAAAATAAAAATTTTAATTATCCAAAATAATAAAAAATAAAAATTTTAATTATCGGCCAAAATAAATGTGAAACAGAAAAAATATGGAGATGTTGTACCTAACAAAATGATAAAAAAATAAAAAATTTAATTATCGGCAAAAATATGTTGGCCTTGCACATGGTTTTAAAACCATGTGTAACCATGTGCAAGGCCTCCTAAACAACCCATGGTTTTATTGTACATGGTTTAGGAGGGCCTTGCAAATGGTTTTAAATCCATGTGCAAGGCATCCTAAACAACCTATGATTTTATTGTACATGGTTTAGGAGGGCCTTGTACATTGTTTTAAGACCATGTGCAAAGGCTCCTAAACAACCCATGGTTTTAGGAGGGCCTTGCACATGGTTTTAAAACCATGTATGGGGAGATGTTGTAATGTTAGTTCCTAACAAAATAAAAAATATTATATGTAGACCATAAATAATACTAAATATTAACAATAAAAATATTATATGTAGACCTTAAATAAAAACATGTGTCTTTTGGTATAACTCCTTGAGTGCTAACCTAAGAAGAGGTTTTCACCTCGAGATATTTGATCCCTCTTAGCGCTTGATAGAGCCTAGGATTTGTATCTAGGCCGGTGTTACACATTTCCTTCATACTCGGTTGTAAGCACATCACTATTCTCTATCCATATGAATTTTGTTCTACTTTAAAGCACCTCACTAGTCTATGTGCAACTAGCATAGCACGTGTAGAGCACCTCACTAATCTTTGTGCAACTAGCATAGCCACAAGTAAAAGTGGCTAGTGAACCGCCATAGGCACAGTTAGTCATTTAGTTTTGTGGAGATTGCTTGTTATTAACAGAAAACTAAACATTAAAAATAACGTCGAAGCCATGGCCGAAATCTGGGGAATCCAGTTATGAAGAGCAGGATACATGCAGAGGTTGCAAATGCCATCGAGGAAATCATTATTCACCTTTCATTAATTTTTCCTTTGTTAATCACCCTTCGTCCATTTTTGTTTCAATAATGGAAGGCCTGCTACATTCTATTGCACTGAATTGTTTGTCAACGGAGCAGATAATTGTATTCACCATAAATGTCTTTAAGAGAAACCAAAATATTTGAAAAGCAAAAGGATAATATTAACTTTATTATACTATTGATTATGCTGTACAAATCCATAAGCTTACATGCAATTGTATTGAATTGTTTGTCAATTTAGCAGATACTTATATTCATTATAAATATCTTTTCCTTCAGAGAAATCAAAATATTTGAATAGCAAAAGAATAACATTAACTTTATTGTACTATTGATTATACAGTGACATAATGAACTAGAGTGTACTATAATGATCTGGCATACGGTGAAGAGATAGAGGGTGATCCCAAAGCACCAAAAACCAATTTAAATACAGACCAATTATACAATGGAGTCCATTAATTCGTGGCTAAATACAATGCAGTCCAGTAGATGACCAATATTTTTGAATTAAGTTAACTTTGTAACAATTTTTCCTTGTTTTCGAGCTGAATCCATCAAAATGTCATGGATTGTCTGTGTATTAAGGGTCCATGATCCTTGATAGAAACTTGTCTTCAAGAGGTTTGCCCATTTTAAGCTTAAGTATATGATAAAAAGAAATATCAAACTTTTGAATTGACCTGAATCGCCAGATTCCAAGAAAAAGAAGTCTTACAGCTTTACCCTGCTCTGTTTTGGATCCGTGAATAATATTCTAATCACAATGAAACTATAACTCTAACTCAGTTCAGTTTCATCCGATTAGAGCAATAATTACTGAAATAATCGAGAGAGGCCGGTTTTGTACTTCTGCTTTACCTATTCCTTTGTCGATCACCTCCTCTGTCATAACAGCGATCAACTACGTCCATGTGACTAAAGCCGAGCAGAGGACTGTCCACAAAAGGCGCGCCGGAGCTGATATGATAAAGACACAATATGAACGCATTTAATATGAAAGAGCTGATATGAAAGAGACACAATATGAACGCATTTAATATGAAATGGCAACTTCACACAAACAAACAAAAAGGGGTCCATTTCATATCAGAAGCCAACAATGCCCGTTCTTCTGTGATGATATCAGCAAACGTCATTTATGCTGCCATCAAAAGAACTCATCAAACCGGCGTTTTCTTTCATTATTTCGATTAAAATTCTATTTGGAAATTGTAGTTTATGCAATTTTGTGATTTCAGCAATCATGTTTACTAGATTAAATAGCGGATTTTAAAATTATCCAAATCTTTAAAATTGTTATTTAGCAACCAAAAATGCATTTTTAGCCATTATTATGTGTGTTAGGGAACATACCATTCCTAGAAAGGCTAGGCAGTTCCCTCTTTATCAATATCTCTCTTTCTCTCTTGTAATCCAACATTGAAAAGTTCAACCATAGGTTTTTAATATAAAACTCTAATTGTTATTGTGAAAATATGATAAAGAAATGGTTATATGTTTGAATAAGCTTGTCTTGTAGCATAGATAGTTTATTTCTTACCATGAATATGATACAATCTTAGATAAAATTTAGCTATAATTAGAGTTCCATCATGCTCCAAGTTTCATAGATGGTGAAATGATATCCATACGTTATTTTTTTTCAAATTCTAAATCAGTGGAAAGTTGCCTAGACCATTGAAAGTTGATCAATTTTCTAGATCAAAGAAAACTCATAGGAAACTAGATGAATTCCTATATATAATAAGCAATTAAAGTTCCATATTAATGGGAATATTAAATTATTGCATGTCATATAATTTTGACAACTAGAGGGAATCTTTCTACATTATTAGATGGATCCCTATATGTTCTAAGTTATAACTTTTATAATGTAGTGTATACATAGGAATTAAATTACAAGGTTGTTCATTCAATTGTTGAGCGTGATTTGGTTCTATAACTAAAGAAATAAGCATTTTTTCTTGGCATGCCACATGTTGTTGTTGATGCTCAATCATCAAAATCTTAGCAATGGTGGGAATGATTGGTCTGTAACAAGAGTGAAGTGTGTGCATGTAGGATGGAACTTAGCCTGAGATAATGGTGCTCAAATATTATAGAGGTTTTACACGTGCAACGCATTGGACCTTGAAGCTATATGGATTTCACCTCTCAACCACACAACACACAATTTGACAATGACAATAAGTTGATAGGGGCATTGTACCTTAGACCCCATGGAAAACAAGCATGCATCGTGGTGTTTGAGGCACAAGTATAGGGTTGATTGGAGAGTGTTGACATTAAGGGTTGGCACTTTCTAGTGCTCGTAAGGATTTATATAATATACCGATGACTATGATGTAATCATAGTTCCCATATAGAATAACAATGGATACCATTGCACTAACTTTTTGACTAGGAGTGTACGTTCGTATTTCAACTAAAGGATGATATGGTTGACTCAAACATTTTCGTCTTGAAATGTCTCAGTGTATTTATCTTTTTTCATCTTAGGGATCCAATGGCATTAGGATTGAACGCATAAATCAATACTTTGTGGTTCGCAGCGATAACACACATGTTTCTTCAAAAAGTATAGTTGGCCAAGGCTAATATTAAACTCATTTACATCACAAATATTTATAATATGTATACAAATATTTATAATATGTATATGGTTGAAAAATAGATACCTAAATTTCTTTTTTTCTACTCATCATTAAAAATAGTGTTAATTTGTCTTGATTCAAAAAATGATGCTAACAATATCACAATCTTCATTAGAGAACATTACACAATATACCTAAAACATCTTGACATGAAAACATGTTTATAATTGGCTTGTTAACACATAAAACCAATGAAAAAAATCAAAATTACTAAAACTTAACCCCGTGCCCCCACAAAAAAAAAATAACATTATTAATAACATTTCATTGTAATTTTATATATTCCATATATTTCGTGCATTAAATAGAATAAAGTAAATTACCAAATTAAAATAAAATATAAATAAGTTATTAATAAAAAATAAACTAATATATTTTTATAAGTTTAAATACGTTAATTAACAATTTTAATCTTTATAGGTTTAAATAAGTTAATTAACAGTTTTATGATGACCATGATATTTATTATAAAATTTACATTTTGGAAAATCATTTATTATGTTAATTTATTTTGATTTAAAATTAAAAAATTAAAATATTAAAAAAATTAAAAAAACAATTCTAAACTTAATTGAAATATTAACTATAGAGAAGAATGAAATCCTCACAAACATTATTAAACAAATATTTAAAATTCAAAAGAAAATGCTCATCATAATGAAACATAAGATAAAGAGTATCTTCTCTTAGAGAAATTGGTAATAGGTAATTGAGATGAGAAGTTGAAAATGGAAGGTCACGAGTTCAAATCCCTTGTGGGTACATTCTTACAAAAATAAGATAAAAAACATCTTCCCCATGTTGGATGTTGTCATACATGAATTCATGTTTGCTACAATTGTCTTTTGCGACCGTACTACCCATGATTTGGGAAGGTTAAGCATAACAAGATACAATGACCATGAAATAAATCCATGTTGTACACTTGTTACACTTGGGTTAATCTTTGTACCAAGACTTCTGTGGTTGTTGATTGTAGCAGGAATCGGAAAAACCACAGTATTCATAGTTGTATGTCGACGTTTTGAATCCAAAACAGGATCCATCATGAGGACAGTTTGCTGAGTAACATGAAGAGTGAGAGAATTGAATAAATAGTGACGAGAGGATGTCGGTTTGGAGAGTTCAAGGGTAGAATAAATGACTATAAACCCTAAATTGTTTAAGGTAGCAAATGTTAATTTTTAAATTATTCTTATTTTGTAATTAACCAATATCTAAATTTACTATTGCTCAAAATATTTTTAATTATAATTATTAATCACTTTTTAATTTTAGGTTTACACTAAAATGTAATATGAATTAGTTCAATCAAATGTAGGTTATTAAAGTATTGTTTACAATTTTTTGTTATTTATTTATTCAATGTTATTTATTTCTTTATTTAATGTTATTTACAAAGATTATGAAATATTAACCATTGTTTTTTAATTTTATATAAAACTTTATTAAAAATTTTGTTAACCATAGTTCTTAAATTTTTTTAAATCTTTATTGAGATTTTTTATTTTTAATTAAATCCTACCCATACTTTTAAAGATATTTAATATTTATACCAATACTATTATTGGTCACAGTTAAAATAGGTTATGAGTTATATGTTTATATAATTCTACCTTTTACTACAATTATAAACTTAAAATTTTAATTGATTATAGTTATGATTTAATTAAAAAGTTTTTATAAATTTAAATTTTATGAAATTAATTTTTATTAGTTATAAATTTGTAATTGTTAAGTAGGGTTTGAGATTTTCAAAGGTTGACATTCACAATTTAAACTTGGAATTTAATATTATGTGTTTAATAAGTAGGGTAACCTTATTTAAGGGACGGAGGATTATCTACATAGTTTAGTTTTGAGGATAGAGGGAAGCAAGTTTGTGCTCACTTCGAGGCCTCCATATCTATTTAGATTGTCTGGATGTTTGATGATTTCCAAGGCTTCCCTAAGTTTTCTTTTAAAATAGTGGTTTTCTTTGGCCAGGATTTTGGTGTTTTCAAGGCAAATTTGATGTTTGGTTTTGGTGCAATGTTCAGCTAGGGCCGAGGTATGGACTCGTTCAATCCTCATGTCGACTTCATGTTCTTTGAGTCTAGTGTGGAATGATCATCTAGTCTCACCTATACAGCTAATATTGCACGAACACGGGATGTTGTAGACTCCTCTAAGTTGTTTTAGGTCGATCGGGTCTTTTACAGATTTCATTTTTTGTTTAATAGTTTCTAAGGGCTTGAATGAAGTCGTAATATTATTATTTTTAAGGATTCTGGATATCTTGTCGGTGACCCCTTGGATGTAAGGTAAGTAGACTCTTGTGCCATAAGTATGGTCAATGTGGTCGTCAGCCAAATCTTTAGGTGTTGCATGGTTATATGAATGTCCATTATTGTCCTTATCCAAGGCTTTCTTAATTGTCCTAGGCTCGTATCCTATGTTCAAAAAGAATTTTTTGAGGTGGTATTTTTCTTCTTGGAGATGGTTGGTATCTGAAATTCTAGAGGCCCTAATTGCCAAAGTGTTGATGAATCCTATTTTCTAGGAGGGGTGGTGGTGGGAATTTGCGTGGAGGTAGCTTTCTGTGTTTGTTTTCTTCCTAAAAACCCTATGTCCTAAGGTCCCATCTTCTTTCCCAGTTATCAATACATCAAGAAATGGGATGCTCCCATTCTCCTCTAGTTCCATTGTGAACTTGATATCTGCCTAACGATTATTAAGGTGTTCAAAAAAAAATTTGAGCTCATTTCCCCCATGCGGCCAAATCACATTTGTATCATCCACGTATCTCTTCCAAAGTGAAGGATTTAGTGGGTAAGAGTTTAGGGCCTCTTTCTCGAATTTTTCCATGTAGAGATTTGCCACTATGGGTGAGAGGGGGGATCCCATGGCTACCCTAGTGGTTTGTTCATAGAATTGTCCTTGAAAACTGAAGAAAGTGGATCTGAGACAAAATTATGCTAACCTCATTGTGTCAGGGTTTGCTACCTCTTTGATGACTTGAATGGCCTCATTTAAAGGTATCTTAGTGAATAGGGAGACCACATCAAAACTCAAGATTATGTCATTGGGTTGTACCTTCTTCTTTTTTATCAACTCCACAAATTCACTTGAGTCTTTAATGAATGAGTCCGTGTTACCTACCAGGGGGGCTAGGATTTTGGCTACATGTTTTGCCAGTTCATAAGTGGGGGAGTCTATAGTATTAGTGATGGGTCGAAGGGGTACTCCTTCTTTGTGAATTTTTGGGAGGCCATATATTCTAGGTGTAATCTCACGGTTAGGGGTAAGACATTTCTTAATTCTTTCATCAAGTTTTGAGTTTTTAATATTTATTTTTACCTCTCTTATTATTTTAGAAATAGGGTTTTTGTTAAGTTTTTTATAGCTACCACTAGTGTTAAGATGAGCTAACATCTTTACATTGTAAGTTGTTTTGTCTAAGATGACCATTGCACCTCCTTTGTTTGCTTTTAATATCACTATGTCATTGTCAAACCTGAGGTTTTTTAAGGCTAATTGTTCTTCTTTAGTCATGTTGTTCTTGGGTAGTTTGGCTTTCCTTAGGACAAGAGCACAATCTTGTCTAATGGTTTCCTTTTCCAAAGCACTCAAATTCTTAATGCAGTCCTCTATATTGCATATGATGGTCTCGGTGGGGATGGATTTGGGCGCTAAGGCAAAGTTCAGGCCTTTCTTTAGAATATTGCTCTCAATGTTAGTTAGCTTGTAGCTCGAGAGATTAACTACCTTATTGTTATGATCGGTGGCGTGTCCATTTTTAGGATTCTCGCTGGGACTAAACCTCTTTTCCCTCATGCCCGCAATCTCCTTATCATCCCTCCTGTCATCGATCTCATTCTCCATGCTATTGGCATGTCCATTATTAGGCATCTCATTGGGACCAAAATTCTTCACTCTAATGTCTGTGATCTCATTTTCATCCCTTCTGTCAGTGATCACATTTTCCATGCCATAGGTGTGTTCATTATTAGGTATCACGCTGGGACAAAAACTCTTTTCCTTAATGCCAGCGATCTTCTTCCCCTTTTTGCTAGCGCTCTTATTCTCCATGCCAGTGATTTTCTTCTGTTGTCTATCACATGTTAATATCTTTTGATTGCTGACTTTGAGGGCTATATTAGCATCTGCTATTTTCCATAACTCCGGACTGATAGTGGCCGAAAGCTTAAGGTGGAGGGATAGCATGTCTCTCGACACGCGGTCTAGGTTAGCGTGTGTCTTCTTGATTTCAGTTCTAACCAGCGTGAAGCTTAATATGTCAAAGAATTTCTTTTTTTGGTTATTTTGCATACGGTGGTTGACTACAGCGAACGAGGGAGCTAGATTCTCTATAAATAAAATTAAATAAAGAAATAAAAAAACATTAAATAAACAAATAATAAAAAATTGTAAACAATACTTTAATAACCTACAATTGATTGAAATAATTCATATTACATTTTAGTGTAAACCTAAAATTAAAAACTCATTAATAATTATAATTAAAAATATTTTGAACAATAGTAAATTTAGATATTGGTTAATTACAAAATAAGAATAATTTAAAAATTAACATTTTCTACCTTAAACAATTTAGGGTTTATAGTCATTTCTTCTACCCTTGAACTCTCCAAACCTACATCTTCTTGTCACCACATCCCATCACTATTTATTCAGTTCTCTCACTCTTCATGTTACTCGGCAAACTGTCCTGATGATGGATCGTGTTTTCGATTCGAAACGCTGACATACAACTATGAATACTGTGGTTTTTGGGTGAATATTGTTGATCCACCCAAGCAAATCCAAAATCTAAGCTAATATCAAAATTCCCTTCAATTAATAGATATAAATTAATTAAACCATATACTCCAAAAAAATGTTAAAAACAAATATTTCCTTTTTAAATTTTTACAGTCTTAAACAATGCACTCCCTAATATCTACATGAAAACATGATAACTTTTAAATAAAACCCAATTTGAACACATAAATTTGACATATATATAACATTAATTTCACAATTCAATAAAATAACAACTATTCTATTGTATTTTTCTAAGTTGGGGCACACTTCATTTTACATAAAAACTACTTAGATTGACCAATAACCATATTCAGGCATCCACAATATCTTATGCATAGTGTAGAATGTAACTAGATACAATCTTAAAAAAACAGAACCATGAGAAAATTACTTATGGTTATCTATGTAAAAAAATAAGCCACTAAGGAAACTACAGTATAATAAACCTACATCCAAAAAATACATATAAAACCAACCATAAACTTAATTCAAACCTTAGAGAGGGAATCCATCCAAGACTAAGAGATGTAAGAATGGTGGGAATTGGAAACCTAAGAGAAAATAATACACAACTCATATAACATTAAAAATGATCCTACATACCAAGTAGGTTAGCAATGGTAGTATCAGTGTGGTCGGGGCATCAAAGTTTGTTGTTCAACACTTGTCGCAACACCATATAGGTAAAGGATGGAAGGGAAATGGAATCAATCCTAAGTCAATTGGTGTCTTGCAACTTGCTACATGTGGGAGTCTCCACATTCTACCTTTTAAATAGAACCATAATACCAAAAGAAGTTTTGTAATGGTTGGATTTGAGAAATTTCTAGGTGTGAGTAATTAAGAGCTCAAGGCTCTAAAATTTGTTGTATTTTGTACCAATCCACAATTTGGAAAATCAACAATCAATGACAAGAAATTTAAGTTATTTAGTGAAAACAATCGATGTATCTACCTCTATGTCTAAACCATCTTCAACGATTATGTGGGTCGCTACCCTTGTTATTGTCTTAACAAAGGGCGTGAGAATAAGGAAGGAGCCATAAAATAATGGAGTTAACCTTCAAAGAGTGCCTTGCAATCACACCTTGCAATCACATTGGTAAGGAGTGATAGGAAGATCACAACAATCGAACGTGTCGAATCTCAGTTGATAGTGTCAGCTAAAGACTTAGATGGTAAATTTAATATAAGACTTACTTATAGTTTCTCTTACTCTTGGCATTTCATGACTGTCTCTATTCCTTGACCTTATTGAGATTATAAGATGAGGATGTGTTTGCATGTAATAATTTTCTTAGTAATGACTCTGAGTTGACTATTTAAAGAGAAGAGGTTGTAAATACATGTAATCTTTATACTATTTTGGTGGCGACCGCAGAGGACAAATACGGTGAGAAATTATAAATGTTTGGAAGGGCGAAGGGAGATTGCATCATCATCATGTCACCAATAAAATTGTAGATTATTCTTCATCAATTTTTTTTTATAACTATTGTGGTGCTTTGGTCCAAATGTTTGATCTAACTCATTGTTTCTCTATCTTGTGTGCCGAGTGCCACCTCTATATCAATGCATAAATGAACCTCTACGAGGTTTGTGATCCTAGTTGCATGCCATTATTTGTAGTTGCATGCTATTGCATGTTGTTTAGATTCGTCGTGAGTTCATGAAATTCATGCAAGAAGTAAAGTATTACAAAGGAGTCATCAAATTGACCATTCAAAATTCATTTTTATGTTAAACAAGTGGTCTTAGGCATCCAGGTTCACATACTTAGTAGGAACAATTTTTTAGCTCATTCAGGGCCTACTAGTAGACTAGTAGTGATTCTCTGTGGTTACAATTGTAGTCGCTAACACATTGCCAAACCTCAAATTATAGAACGAAATGACTTGGTAGTTTAAGTCACATCTCGATGGCCATATATTTGTAGCAGTCAATCATCACTCATCATCATGCCTAACTAAGCAATGAGTATGTGACATGAGTGATTATAATTTATGATATTTCCAATATTTTGGATGACAAGTGGAACTTTATAGCATAGGAATTTAAACAACATACAGAGAAATTTATACGATAGATAATTTCAAATGTTTCCCTTCTTTTTAAATGTTAATATAAATAATATTATTCTTAATAGAAAGAGTAAAATTCATATTTAAAATTCTTTTGAACGACAATTTTAACTTTACACGTCTAGGAAGAGTTAGAATCCTCTAGAAAGGCTAGGAAGCATTCAAATTTAAACGCTAATCAGAGGGAAAAGCAATATCATCACTTGTATATCATTTCTAGACTAACTCTTTGCAAATTCAATCAATCATTTTTTTGCAGTGACCACGTGAAGCATCTTCACACCATGTAATTCCACAACATACTTTGACTTTGACAAATTGCTATAAATATATTGATATGTTTGCTCTAATTGGATAAGTCTATATAATGTATATTTTAGGCTTTTATTTTAAAATATTTGGATGCATGTTAGATGCATACGTTGACTTACATGAAACAAAATAATGTACTTCTATTAGACGTCTCTATATAAAAAGATCTTATTATACCTGTCGAGAGGCATGGTATATTGTTTTCGATATTTGGTCAACAACTATTAGTTTCATCGTTGACTAAATTATTTTACATTTTTCCAAA
Organism: Pseudotsuga menziesii; assembly: GCA_001517045.1. Lineage (NCBI taxonomy): Eukaryota > Viridiplantae > Streptophyta > Pinopsida > Pinales > Pinaceae > Pseudotsuga > Pseudotsuga menziesii. The sequence goes on along the minus strand of LPNX010979780.1, from coordinate 99,686 downwards.
TGTTTAACATTAGACATTCAAATTTCTTATTTTTTTATTATTTGGAAACTAATTTATCTATGAACTTATTTGTTAATCCACTTGAGGTGTTTTTGCCGAGCCGATGGTGAGATTCTTGGTTTTTGTTTTGCACATTCAATGAATATTTAATTCTCCATCCCTTTGTTTTTTTTTGTAAACTGCACAGTATATTATATTACAGGGGAAAAAAATTACATCCAAAACTCATGACTTTCTGAGGTTGAAAGAGGCAAAACCTCCTCCAAAGCCTCTCAAAAAATAAGACAACCTTCTAACTAGATTCACACTGGTAATGTTCATGACTGATAAACAAAGAGACTAGGTTACAGAGAACCATAAAAGACATACTATACTTCTGTATACAAGTAGAGCCAAGCTATAAAACAAGATATATAGTAAAAATAAAAATGTAAACTATAACCATAAAGGCTGCTAGCGACAAAACCAAATAAAAAACTTGTTCAAAAATGAAAATTAAGCCGAGGGTAATTCTTTAGTGATGGGACAAGCCCATCGTTCCTCCTATGACACAACAGGCGAATTTGTGGCAGCAGTTGGTGCCAGAGTCAGAGAAGGTGGAAGATGCTCCGAGTGCGGGGTCGACGAGTCCTTCAGTTGTTTGAAAAGAGGCTCCATTGTAGATGGAACTGGGAATGGCTTGGCACGTGGCGTTTTGGTAGAGCAGCGTGTTGCACTACCGCTGCCACCTAGACTGGTTATGGTACAACCACCCACTTCGCTACCACTAGCACTGCCACCCTGAGCACCTCCCCCCAAGTTGTGGATGTTCAAACTTGAAACGATTGTCGTTCCTTTGCAAGAAAAGGATTTGTCCATGGTCGTAAGTTGAGCATCTATCTCAGCGATTTTAGTCTTCATAGATTACACCACAATCCAGGCTTCTACCCAATTACTAAGCATGTCCTCTGCTAAATTGCAGAGCATATTCTTTAGCATCCAGTAGTGATTAATTCGATCGCTTGTCAAAAGATTTTGGTTGAGCACCTTATTCTCCCAAGCTTCCACGAAAACCCCAACCTGCGTAGAAATATGCAAATCATAGTCCGCCGGAACAGGTGCACTATAGCCCCTCTAGGTTTTGGCCCTTCTCGAATTAGCATGCCTAGGGGTACCTCACTAGCAAGACATGGCCGCAGATTTGAGCCTAAAACCAATATGCAAAGGATCGAAATCTCTGTCGTGGGCTCTGGAACGCATAGCAGCAACAACGATACTGTAGACTTCCCACCCGAATTCGAGCCAAATTATGCTATCCTCCATAACATAAAACACGAGATGAAGCTGAATTGACTGCCTATCAATCCACGTACCTATCACCATTAAACCTTGCAGGTTGACGGTGATCATGAGTTGGGTGGTAAGTGTTCATCCTCACACGTGCCGGAGTCAGTGGACGGAGAACAGGCCAAGTGTCGCCGGAGTTAGCTGGACATGAGACATCGGGATTATCACTCACATCCAAGTAAGACAAATTAGAGTGGGCTTCCTGAGTCGATGGCCGGAGAATAGGCCAAGTGTCGCCAAAGTTAGCCGGATAGTTGTCGTCAAGATTATCACCCGCATCTGGGCGAGACAGATCAGAGCAGGGGTAATGAGCACATTTGGTCCGAATTTTCTCATCTAGAGAATCATGTAACATGCCTTCCACCAAAGAGTAAGGTGAACTAACTCTTGAGTTAGATAAGAAATTAGCTAAGGAATTTGTTTTTCTATGCATGTGGTGAAAGGTGATAGCGTGCATGTTTTGTATAATGGAGGCCAAACGGCTAATACCATGGGCCAAATGCCAGCTGGTGGTGACTTTGGAAACCTGGGAGCCGTGGAGAAGTTTAGATGCCATGGAAAGGATTATGGCAGAGTCTCCTTCCACAATAATCGGCAAGAGTCCTTTTTGTTTGACTAAAGATAGTCTGGAAATCAGACAATCGAACTCTCCATCCCTTTGTTATCCTCTACCACGTGAAAATTTAATTCTCCGTCCATTTTCCATCCTTGCCACAGCCTTCACTGTAGCGACCCTCACTTTCACCATCATTGCAACTGGATTTCACCCCCAACCGCCTCTTGACCGCCTTCATTTTTTTGTCTATGTTTCTTCACATTAACCCACTTTCATATTGCATTGTAAATACGCTAACCATTGATATAGCCATCACTCGTTCCCTCACCAAGTCCACATAATGCAAATTCAACCCTAGTTTCTATGGTTACCCTTGCTTTTTTGGTAGCTGGGAGGAAGCTTGACACTACAAGTATATTAATGTGGCCAACAAAACATTGAACTTTTTGTGGCCAACAGAACATTCCACCAAAGTTCAGTACATTAATCTACCCACAAAAAATAGTTGGTCATCAATACACTAATCTACATAAACCTGCTAAATTCTAGTGCAGAGGAGAGGAACCAACATGGTAGAAAATGATAAGAAATTTTTTAGCTATGGAGGTATGAACTCAGAGAAATTTATTAATTGTAATCACAAAGATTTGAAAATTTACCTTTTGTGGCTTCGCGTGTGAGTTAAATATATATTGTATTTGCCTATTTTTTTTAGTATAGAATAGAGATGGTCCGATTCGACGAAATCTCTACCCTAGCCAGGTTATCTTCTGAGTTGAACTAGGAAAAATAGTGAAATTATGAGGATTTCTATATTTCCCTATTTTTACCTTTGGGTAAATACCATATCGCATGTAGATTGTTTGTAAAATCAAAGTTAAGAACAACAACGTTGTGCATAAAAGAAGCAAAATTGCATAATAGAAAGTCATTTCCAAATTCACTTTCGAATTGTGATGGATACTGGAAGAGATGCCATGAGCCAACAAAAATAAACACAAAGAGTTGTGTGTTGCATGCTAATATTTATTCAATAGAAATATTGGACCCTACTATTTGCAAGCACTACAACATAAACCAAAACTTTTTGAAACTATGTAAAGATCAAACACCTAAACATATATTGTGTCTAGACAACCTGTTACTTTGAGTAAATAGTGTCTAGCCCAAGTGACTGTAGTCTCGATGTCTTGCATATTATCATGCATGAACCTTCTGAATTATAACATGCTCCATGCTAACAAATTAGTTGTAAAAACCATAGCGAAACCAAATTTTATATCGTATCCTTCATCATAGTACCCTCCTATCAAGTCCACCTAGGTCAAGTTATGTGAGATATCTAGAATGGAGAAAAATGGATAGAGATCATGTTTTTGTTTGATATTTTTTATCTTCTCACTATTACCATGGGATGATACTCATCGATTGTGAAACCTTACATTGTGAGTCAGCCTTTGATTTGGGGTTCTCACTAGGTTCCTTTTGATGCTCCCCGAACGAGTTTACGAGGGGAATGAACCTTAGTCGTCAGGTTTCCAGGATGCTTTGCGACGACTTCGGGGATGCTTTCATGCCTGGTATCTTTGTGAAAGGAGGAAGTAGGGAATTAAATCATCCCTAAATCCTTACATAGATATCAAGGATGTGAATCCTTACACAAATGGACGATAATGAGACATAGATCCCATGTATAGAAGATGACAAAGGACTAAGATAGCATGGTGGCAGTATGTGCTAAGAAATGAATAATGTTTCCAAGACTCATTGACTGCGCAACCTTACATTTTTGTGTGAGCTTTTGGTTTGGGTTTCTTGTTGGGTTCCTCGTGATGCTTCCTAGACGAGTTTACGAGGGGAATGAACCTTAGTCATCAGATTTCTGGGATGCTTTCCAATGAATCCAGGGATGCTTTCATGCCTGATATCTTGGTGAAAAGATGAGGTAGGGGATTGAATCATCCCCGAATCCTTACATAGATACCAGGGATGTGAATCCTTACAAAGATGTCTGATAATGACCCCTCGATCACATGCATACCAGATGGAAAAGGAATGAGAGAGCATGGTGGCTTTACGTGTCTAGCAATGAATTATATCTCTAACTCTTGGCATGGTTACATGTGGCTTAAATCAAACTCCTCGCAATTAATGCTAAATTTGAAATATATATTTATTTGTTATTTCAAATTAAAAAAATAACCTCATGCATGGTTAGCTTTTTAGTATTTCCTGGTTAATTTTGATACCTATTTTGAAAATATATATACACATTTCTTTATGTTCATATATCCAAGGATACAATCAATATACACACTGGAATCAATATACACATTGGAATAAAACTATAGCTCAGTGCACTCCATAAATGTTGTCATGGGGCATAGAACCAGTGAACATACCACTCAAAACAACTATAATAGAATATTGTAAGTCTATTAAATTAAAATAATATATTTTTAAATATTATTTTAAAATAGAATATTTTTTATTTTTTATAATATCACTCATATCCATCAAAGAACTTTGTAACAACAATCCAACACTTCACGAACAACAACCACCAGAGGTTTTTCTCACTGTAAAGTCCCCATCATTCAAAGACACATTAAAACTAGTAATATCATTTCAGTCCGTACTAGTCTTATTTGATTTAAGTATATGACACAAAAAAAATGGGAGGTAATACAGACATCTAAGTATCATACTAATTAGATTTATATGAAAGTATGTTCTTATTTATGAAGATTAGCATATCATGAAGTTTTACTATGACAATCCCAATGGATTCATTTAGTGGTTGAGCTCCTTCATGCTTGCTGGATCTTTTCAAATCAACTGTCGAACGAGGGAAGAGATAAACCCCTGGTTTCATACTTACCAAACAAGGAGGATTACTTGTTTCTTTGAATCCATATTTGTTTTTTGTTTTGTTGGGACAAGTTTCAAAACCTTACAGTAGTAGGTAATGCATTCCTTTATCCTTCAACCAACTTTCTGCCAAGATCCCTTAACCAAGAAGGTGCCTCTATTTAAGTCCAAAAGCCATGCTTCCATTCCAACAGTGACAAATATTGATTGCTTCTACTATTGTTACCTTAAGGTAGGAAACCTTTTGTTATTGCATCTGGAACAAGGATTATGCAATATAGTGTTGAATTACACATTCAATACTCATAAGTGCAAATTCATGGAAAAAATTAATTGTGGCATCACTTATATATATATATATATATATATATATATATATATATATATAATTATTTATCAATGTATGCGAAAATTTTAAGCTTGGGATAGAATGTCACTTTTTTCTTATCAAAGTTTGAATTTTTTATCACTATATATAAATATTTATCTTAAAGTCTGTGAAACTTTTGATTTTGGGTTAGAATGACTCTTTTTTATGATTTTTTTTTTGAGTTCTAGTATTTATCTAATGAGATTATGCAATCAAATTTTATTTACGCTATCAAATTCATCTCAATATTTGTCCATTTTCAGATCCACCGTGTTTTTAATATATAAAAATGACATGCTCTAATGAATGACGCAGACTTAATTCCACTCTTCTAATCCAACGACGGTGACCAAACACCAACTTCTAACCTTATTTATGTGTGAAAAATACATGTCAATATCACAACGAACACTACAAGGGCCATTGATTCTGAACGAGAAATGATAAAGCATTGGAAAACGACCATGAAAATGGAAAAAACATCGACAAACGCAACTAGCATATAATGATCAATTTTGTATAGAAAATGACAAACCATTGGAAAATGAAAAAATATTCGCAAACACAACTAGGATACAATAATCAATTCTCAATGGAAAATGTCAAAAATATTGGAAAATGCAACTAGCATACAATAATCAATTCTTAACAGCAATGACAAAGCATTGGAAAATGTAATTACCATGCAATAATCAATCAAACGTAACCACCATACAATAACCAATTATGAATGACAAATGGCGAAGCATTGACCTACCAATCGACATGTATCCACTGCCATGCAACCTTGTTTAATGTTAGTTTCTAGACATCCTCCACTAAGAGCTGTCTCGATTCCCAACATTTGCAATCTTTGGTTTTTTACCCTTTGTATTTAAAAAAAAAGCAGGATGCTCTATGGATTTGAGTCCTGATTTTCCATGTGCCCAGAGCAGATGTTTTTTTCTTTGTTTAGTGCTGTAATTTATTGTTCTTGCTTTGTTGCTAGTAGAATTGACAAAGCAATGTCAAGCTTACAAACTTGAAAATAGTTTTCAAATTAAAATTTATTATTTATTGTTAATGATGACAAACTGGTCTCTACTAAGAGATGTCTAATGTTTATAGGATGTTTCTTTTAATATTTTACCCCTTTCTTTAAAAAATGGTCGGTATGCTCTATGGAATCTTGTTTTCCATTTCCGTAGATAGGACTATATTTTCCTTCAATGTTTGTTGTTGTAATATTTTGATCTTCTTTGTTTGGTTCTTGGTTAGTTGACAAATCCACTGAATCCTTTGTTATGGGATATTTTGGTGCTTGGCTAGTTAACTAATCCATCTAAGCCTTTTCTAGTGGAAGTGGTATTCAATCCTTGATATTCATCAAAGAGTTAGATGTTATCACTCGAAAATGGGGCATCCCCTTCATGAAGTTGGGCAATAAAATGTGGTAAATAACTACCCTCATATTGAAGTTAGATACTAGTTTATAGAAATGAAAGACTTTTCTTAAGAATAATGTATTATTATTCTATTAAGTTGTAGGAAATGTTCCCCCGTGACGTTTATAGGTTAGAAATGCACAAAAACAAAAAATACCTATTTTGAAATGATGAAAAACATTTCAGGGGTCTTTAGGAGTTTGGAAACAGAGGCCACCTTTCTCACGTTTTTCAACCTAAACTGTCCATGTTTTGGCCCAAATAGGGAATTCTAGACATACAAAAAAACTCTTAAAATATGTGTAGGACCCACAACAAGCACACAAATACCCAAGAACAAGAAAAAATGACAAATAAAGTCTAAAATAGTTCCTCAAAAACACTTTCTTGATCATTTTTATTAAATTTTCAGATTAATGTGTTATTTAAATGTACATTGATGCAAATATCTCTGATTTGTTCTAATACTATAGTCTTTCAAGTTGTTTATTTTTTAGATATTTTCATAGTTATTCAAGTCTAAGTTTCTTCTTGTCGATATTTTCTGATTTTTTTCTCGATATTCGCAAAGAATTTAATCACAATCCCTCGACGATATATTCCCCGAAACGATGTTTACAATATTGATTATATATATGTGTGTGGAAAGAAAAAATGAAGGTTTCTACACTTTTTCAAACTCTGCCGGGCTACAGTTGCAGCCTCGAAAAACAAATCGCTTCCTCGAGGGCTACCCTCTAGCTTCTAGTACCATGATCGACATATGGCATATGAAGATGAAGAACTGCGCTATTACATAGCAGACCTGTGGTAAGGGGAATCGATTTTTACATCACCGCCTATACACAATGATATTCGCACTGTCGTGCTCAAACCCTGCCTTAAAAGAATGCTGGTTGGGACCTTACCTGAACTTGAAGGGTCAATGTAAACCAAGGTTCGTAGTGGGTTGTTGGAACTCCCACCAGTTTCACCTGCAGTTCTGTCGCAGCTACCGCTAGTTGTTAGGTTGCTTGATCCAGCGATGGGTGGTATCCCTTTCTCCCTTTTTCCCTCAGGTTTGGAAGCGTTCACTGGGATTAGATACTCCACTAACTCAATCATACTTCATTCAGAAGTACCTGACAACACGAATCTCATTCCAATGATGCCTATCGAACAGGCTCTGTTGAACGACTTTAAAATGCTAGAAACATGATGACTTGGATCTCTTTCTGAACATCCGGATTCTTCCTTTTCCCTCGGTACCCTATGGAGGAGAAAACCATAGTCCAAAAGGTTTCATTGCCTCTTTCTTATGTCCTATAGATATACGAGGGAACTCAATAGACTCTCGATATGACAAGAGTAGCAGGAAAGCCAGGGGGATCATAAGGTGGAAAAGGAAAAAGAAATGTATGATCTCAGCTAAAGGGCCCTTAAACATCATATGTGGGGCTAATGTCTCTATAGGAGAAACTGGGAACATGGCAATGACGGATCTATTTGGGAAAATCAGAGGGCACAACCCTAGCCCTGAATATTTAGAAGTCTGGGTTCGAAAGAACTGGCTGAACCTCTTGTAGTACAAACCAAAAGCAAGTTCCCTCTCCAAGGGATGGTTTGGCTTCAAGTTCAACTGTGTAGATGCTGATAAAATCTTGGGAAAAAATTTGAGCTACTAATCCATTCTCACTACGCTAAAAAAGTATAGGGTTGATTGGAGAATGTTGACATTAAGGGTTGACACTTTCTAGTGCTTGTAAGGATTTCTGTAATATACCGATGACTATGATTACATCATAGTAACCATTGCACTAACTTTTTGACTAGGAGTGTACGTTCGTATTTCAACTAAAGGATGATATGATTGACTCAAATATTTTCGTGTTGACATGTCTCACTGTATTTATCTTTTTTTGTCTTAGGGATCCAATGGCATTAGGATTGAACGCATAGATCAATAATTTGTGGTTTGCAGCGATAACACACATGTTTCTTCAAAAAGTATAGTTGGCCAACGCTAGTATTAAACGGCGTGGGCTAGCTAGGGAGCAAACCTCCCTCCATCGTCCTCCGTCTGATGGAGGGAGGTTTGCTCCATCACTAGCTTATTCCGTATTAAACTTATGTACATCACAAATCTTTAAAACATGTATATGGTTGAAAAATAGATACCTACTTAACGAGAACCTTATAAATTTCTGTTTTTTTCTGCTCATCATTAAAACTAGTGTTGATTTGTCTTGATACAAAAAATGATGCTAACAATATCACAATCTTCATTAGAGAACATTACACAATATACCTAAAACATCTTGACATGAAAACATGTTTACAATTGGCTGGTTAACACACAAAACCAATGAAAACTAATAAAAAGGGTCAAAATTACTAAAACTTAACCCACTTACCCCACAAAAAATAACATTATTAATAACATTTCATTGTAATTTTATATATTCTCTGCATTAAATAGAATAAAGTAAATTACCAAATTAAAATAAAATATAAATAAGTTATTAATAAAAAATAAACTAATATATTTTTATAACTTTAAATAAGTTAATTAACAATTTTAATCTATTGTTTATAGCTTTAACTAAGTTAATTAACAGTTTTATGATGACCATGATATTTATTATAAAATTTACATTTTGGAAAATCATTTATTATGTTAATTTATTTGGATTTAAAATTAAAAAATTTAAATATTAAAAGAATTAAAAAAAAATTCTAACTTAATTGAAATATTAACTATAGAGAAGAATGAAATCCTCACAAACATTATTAAACAAATATTTAAAATTCAAAAGAAAATGCTCATCATAATGAAACATAAGATACAGAGTATCTTCTCTTAGAGCAATTGGTAATAAGTAATTGAGATGAGAAGTTGTAAATGGAAGGTCACGAGTTCAAATTCCTTGTGGGTACATTCTTACAAAAAAAAGATAGAAAACATCTTCCCCACGTTGGATGTTGTTATACATGAATTCATGTTTCCTACAATTGTCTTTTGAGACCGTACTACCCATGATTTGGGAAGGTTAAGCATAACAAGATACAATGACCATGAAATAAATCCATGTTGTACACTTGGTTACAGTTGGGTTATTCTTGTTGAACCACCCAAGCAAATCCAAAATCTGAGATAATATCAAAATGCCCTTCAATTGACAGATATAAATTAATTAAACCATATACTCCAAAAAAATGTTAAAAACAAATATTTCCTTTTTAAAATTTTACAGTCTTAAACAATGCACTCCCTAATATCTACATGAAAACATGATAAGTTTTTAATAAAACCCAATTTGAACACATAAATTTGACATATATGTAACATTAATTTTACAATTCAATAAAATAACAACTATTCTATTGTATTTTTCTAAGTTGGAGCACACTTCATTTTACATAAAAACTACTTAGATTGATCAATAACCATATTCAGGCATCCACAATATCTTATGCATAGTGTAGCACGTAACTAGATACAATCTTAAAAAAACAGAACCATGAGAAAATTACTTATGGTTATCTATGTAAAAAAATAAGCCACTAAGAAAACTACAGTATAATAAACCTACATCCAAAAAATACAATAAAACCAACCATAAACTTAATTCAAACCTTAGAGAGGGAATTCATCCAAGACTAAGAGATGTAAGAATGGTGGGCATTGGGAACCTAAGAGAAAATAATACACAACTCATAAAACATTAAAAATGATCCTACATACCAAGTAGGTTAGCAATGTTAGTATCAGTGTGGTCGGGGCATCAATATTTGTTGTTCAACACTTGTTGCGACACCATATAGGTAAAGGATGGAAGGGAAATGGAATCAATCCTAAGTCAATTGGCATCTTGCAACTCGCTACATGTGGGAGACTCCACAATCTACCTTTTAAATAGAACCATAACACCAAAAGAAGTTTTGTAATGGTTGGATTTGAAAATTTTCTAGGTGTGAATGATCCGGTGGATTATTCATCTTCAAAAATTACACTGATCCAATATGGTACAATGGTTATTAGTCTTATGGTTACCATTTAACATTTGTACAAAGGGTTGCGCGGTTCGACATAACATCGCATGGTGCGCGGTTTGGCATAACATCACATGGTGCGCGGTTCGGCATAACATCGCATGGTGCGCGGTTCGACATAGAATCGCATGGTGTGTGGTTCAGCATAACATCGTATGGTGCGCGGTTCGGCATAACATCGCATGGTGCGCGGTTCAACATGACATCGCATGGTTCGAACGGTCAAGTCTTACGGCTAAGACTTGGCATCTGGAGATTTGTGCACCATCAAGAGGTAATATAAAATGGGTTGTAACATGCTCGCGCAGTTAGTTGGCAACGTTCTGGCAGTCTTGTGCACCGTCAAGGGGGAACCTCGAATGGTTCGTGAAAAGCCCGCGCGGTCAAGTGTATACCCTCTAGCGGTCTTGTGCACGGTTAAATGGCACTATTCTGGCGGTTAGTTATATGCTGCGACAACGGATATAACATTTGGAACAGCTCTAAATGTGACGGATATCCGTTGTGTGGTGGGATAGCAATACCATACATGGTATTGGATGGAACCGTTGGGAACCGCTGCCACATTTAGCGGAACATAAACGAATGTAACGTACAGCCAGTTGAAACGTTTCGACGAAAATTAAAAGATAGCATATGGTTATATGATAAACATAATATAGAGGGAATATGAAAAGACAGGTAGCAGATGAGTCGAAACCGTTACTTATCCTCCCACTGAACGCTTAAATAGACAATTCTGGCCTCATTGGAAGGGGGGGTTTTAGATTGTTTAGAGCACCGAGCATCGCTTTTCTGTTATGAGAAGCTTGCAGAAGCACTGAGAGTTTTGCTGTGAAGAATCCTGATGTTGTTGCTGTGGAGGTCGACATTCTCTGTTATAATTTTAGCTTTCTTTTCCTTTTGATGGCTAATTGTAACTTCCAGAAGAGAGGTCTTGAAGACTTTGTACAACATTCTGTTTACAGTTGCTGAAGTTGATTCCATAACCATTTTTGTACCATTTTAAAGAGATTAATTGGATCGGTACCCATTGGAGAGGGACCCAGAGACGTATCCCAGTGGAGGGGGTGAACTCCGTTATCAACTTTTGTTTGTGACTCTATGTTTCTGTGTTTTTTTTCCTCCACATCTGTTTATCAATTTTTCTTTTCATTTCTGTTTTAAGCATTTAATTTCTATTAATGTTGTTTCATGAACTAAGCAAACTAGTAAAACGCATTCTTTAAAAACTTTTAATGCACTCAAGTTGAGATCCGACGGATCATGTTATGGCATCATAGCAGGTTAACTGCTTGTGTAAGTTTGTGAATGCTTACCAGGTCCAGGTTAAAGCTTGGTGAAGGAGATTTTATTGAAGGAGATCCTGAGATTGGCTCAAGGAGAACATTCTCAAGAACCATGTCTTCTCCACGAGGGGAAGAAGAAGGACATACAGAATGGGAAAAACCTGTTATTTCTGAAATTGAGTTTTTGGAGTCTTTTATCAGCATGAAAGCCATGATGGAAATGCTTCTCGATGAGCGAGCAGAAAGGAAGAAGAAGGAAGAAGGTTCTTCATCCAAAGATGCATAAGTGAAGAAGGAAGAAAAGGGTAAAGGAGTAGGAGGTGATGGTGATCCTTTTGAAACTAGTCAAACTTTCGCCTCTTCTCATGCTTCTCATTCAAATAATGCAAGTCCTAATATGCCTTATTTCAAATTGTATGTAAAATTTGAATTACCAATTTATGATGGAGATTTAGATGCTGAAAAGTTAGACAATTGGATCAAGCAGCTTGAAGTATATTGCAGGGTGCAGGGTATTAATGATGACCCTTCTAGGATTCAATTGGCCACTTTGAGAATGAGTGGTATGGCTCTTACTTGGTGGGAGAGCAAGATTCAGCAAGATATTCGAAACAATGGTAAAATTATTTCAGTTTGGAATGAATTCATTGAAGTATTAAGAAAGCAATTTTATCCTTTAGGTCACATGCAGCAATTAATAATGAGCTGGCAAACTTTTAGACAAGCTAAAGGACAAAGCATTCAAGAATATACTCATGAATTTAGAAAGAGGGCTATTGCATTGAATGTTTCATTGGATACGCAAGAAACTCTTCTTAAATATATTGGTGGCATGCATTCTTATTTGCGACATACTTTGTTGATGTTTAACCCCAGTAATTTGGATGATGTATTTGTTCAAGCTACACATTTAGAAGCTAGGGGTAAGCATGATAATGATTCATTTATGAACAAGTCATCTAAATTTGACAACAAAGATAAAATCAAAGATAAGGGAAAGAAAACAGCTACCATCACGAAAGAGGGTGAAAAACCCATATGCTCACATTGTCAGAAGGGGCATGATGTTTCTAAGTGTTGGAAACTTCATCCGGAGTTAAGGCCAAAGAAGTATGGAGGAAATAAAAACAAAGATAAAGATAATCAAGTAGCTACTGCAGTAGTAATTCAAGACTTGCGATTTGATTCAGGTGATGAGACTAAGATCACAACAATAGGGATCTGAGGTAAAGATAAAGGTATATCTCTTTCCATTGATGCAAGTTCAAGTTCTAATTCATGTGCAAGTACAAGTACAAATCTGCTATCTACTTCTATGCAAAGTGATAAAAGAAGAAGTGAACTGTTTCATGTTCGTGTCATTACAAATCACACAAAGATTGATACATTGTTTGATAGTGGTTCACAAGTGAGTTTGATATCAGAAGAAGTGGTTAAGAAATTGCATTTAGTTACTATGCCTCATGAAAAACCATATCCTCTTGGTTGGGTTACTAATGATACACAATTGCAAGTTACAAAGAAATGTGTTTTGAAATTTGCAATCACTGAAAGTTTTATGGATGAGGTAGAACTAGATGTAGTACCACTTGACATTTGTGGAATTGTACTTGGGAGTCCATATTTGTATGACCGGAAAGCAGTCTTTTATAGAGACTAGAACAAATATCATCTCTTTAAAGGTGGTGTGGAATATATTGTTCATGCACATCGTATGAAAACAAATCTAGCATTAGTCACTACAAGTCAAATGAAAATGATAGTGAATGCTAGTAGGAAGTTTGCATTAATGGCTGTTAAATGTGAACCATTGGAAAGTGGTCATCTGGAACATGGACTTAAATTAATTAAAAGTGTTCCCGAGTATGGTGCTTTGTTATAGGGACCTGAAAGACTATCACTTACTAGAGATGTACAACCTGCAGTGCAGTTGCAGCAAAGCATGCCTCTTCCAAATCTTGGCATGAATCTGATGATTATTCAAAAGACTGTTCATGATTATTGTGTGATGTGCAAATCTATTGATAAAGGGTTGGGATTGTACACACCTATTCATAATTCATCTCGTCCTTGTAAAAATGTTGTAAGGGACTTTGATGGGAGACTACCAATTAGTTTGTGCTTTTAGTATATTGGGGTTCATGTTGGGCTTCATATGACTATTGTACATGTTCGGCACTTCCGAATATTGGGGCAATTTTGGTCAGTTTTATGGAGTCTTAGGGACACTAATTTTAAAAGGAGCACAATGTATTATCTACATGTTATTGGGAAAACATGGGTAGTCAGTAGAACAGTCATTCAATTTCTCCAGACTTATTGTGATGAACATCCTAAGGATTGGGATAAACAGTTGCAGCACATGCAGTGCATTAAATCTCCTTTTGAGACTTGTTTTTGTTATCTGTTGAAGTCACATGTGGACTTTTATTTCGGCACAAAAGATGTGAGAGGTGGACATCATGATGCAAAGAAAACAATGCAGCAGATAGTGCAAGAACAACAGGAGAAGAGTTGGGCAATTTGCAAAGCCAGGCATGAAAATCATCATCCATTTGAGGTTGAAAAGCAAGTTTGGTTGCAGATCACCAAGGGAAGATTGAAAGGTAAAAAGCTCAATTTTGTTTATGATCGTTTTGGGATCTTTGAAAAGAAGTGTAAAAATTCTTTCTGTTTGAGTTTATCTCCAATGAATACAGTTGTATATGCAACGAATTTTAAATGGTATGAACCTCCTTTGGTCATGGACAAGGAGACTAATATGCAAATTCTAAGCAAGGTAGGATGTATGGAGATTGGAAAGGTGAGGAAGCTATACCCTCACTTACTTGCAGAATGACTCAGGCTTTTGGTGGTCCAAAAGCTCTCCAATGGGGAGGAATGATCCGGTGGATTATTCATCTTCAAAATTTACACTGATCCAATATGGTGCAATGGTTATTAGTCTTATGGTTACCATTTAACATTTGTGCAAAGGGTCACGCGGTTCGACATAACATCGCATGGTGCGCGGTTCGACATAGCATCACATGGTGCGCGGTTTGGCATAACATCGCATGGTGCACGGTTCGGCATAACATCGCATGGTGTGTAGTTCGACATAGCATCACATGGTGCGCGGTTCGACATAACATCGCATGGTGTGCGGTTCAGCATAACATCGCATGGTGTGCGGTTCGACATAACATCGCATGGTTCGAACGGTCAAGTCTTACGGCTAAGACTTGGCATCTGGTGATTTGTGCACCGTCAAGAGGTAATATAAAATGGGTTGTAACATGCTCGCACAGTTAGTTGGAAATGTTTTGGAGGTCTTGCACACCGTCAAGGGGGAACCTTGAATGGTTCGTGAAAAGCCCGCGTGGTCAAGTGTATACCCTCTAGCGGTCTTGTGCACGGTTAAATGGCACTATTCTGGCGGTTAGTTATATGCTGCGACACCGGATATAACATTTGGAATAGATCTAAATGTGACGGATATCCATTGTGTGGCAGGATATCAATACCATACATGGTATTGGATGGAACCATTGGGAACCGCTGCCACATTTAGTGGAACAGAAATGAATGTAACGTACAACTAGTTGAAACGTTTCGACGAAAATTAAAAGATAGCACATGGTTATATGATAAACATAATATAGAGGGAATATGAAAAGACGGGTAGCAGACGAGTCGAAACCGTTACTTATCCTCCCACTGAATGCTTAAATAGACGATTCTGGCCTCATTGGAAGGGGGGGTTTCAGATTGTTTAGAGCACCGAGCATCACTTTTCTGTTATGAGAAGCTTGCAGAAGCACCGAGAGTTTTGCTAGGAAGTGTCCAGATGCTGTTGCTGTGGAGGTCGACATTCTCTATTATAATTTTAGCTTTCTTTTCCTTTTGAAGGCTAATTGTAACTTCCAGAAGAGAGGTCTTGAAGACTTTGTACAACATTCTGTTTACAGTTGCTGAAGTTGATTCCAGAACCATTTTTGTACCATTTTAAAGAGATTAATTGGATCGGTACCCATTGGAGAGGGACCCGGAGACATAGCCCAGTGGAGGGGGTGAACTCTGTTATCAACTTCTGTTTGTGACTCTTTGTTTCAGTGTTTTTTTTCCCCCACATCTGTTTATCATTTTTTCTTTTCATTTCTATTTTAAGCATTTAATTTCTGTTAATGCTGTTTCATGAATTAAGCAAACTGGTAAAACGCATTCTTTAAAAACTTTTAATGCACTCAAGTTGAGGTTCGACGAATCAGTGAATAATTAAGAGCTCAAGGCTCTAAAATTTGTTGTATTTTGTACCAATCCACAATTTGGAAAATCAACAATCAATGACAAGAAATTTAAGTTATTTAGTGAAAAAAATCAATGTATCTGCCTCTATGTCTAAACCATCTTCAACGATTATGTGGGTCGCTGCCCTCATTATTGTCTTAAAAAAGGGCGTGAGAATAAGGAAGGAGGTGTAAAATAATGGAGTTAACCTTCAAAGAGTGCCTTGCAATCACATTGGTAAGGAGTGATAAGAAGATCATAAAAATCGAATGTGTCGAATCTCATTTGATAGTGTCAACTAAAGACTTAGATGGTAAATTTAATATAAGACTTACATATAGTTTCTCTTACTCTTTCCATTTCATGACTGTCTCTATTCTTTGACCTAATTGAGATTATAAGATAAGGATGTGTTTGCATGTAATAATTTTCTTAGTTATGACTATGAGATGATGATTTAAAGAGAAAAGGCTGTAAATATATGTAATTTTTATACTATTTTGGTGTCGACCGCGGAGGAGAAATATGGTGAGAAATTATAAATGTTTGGAAGGGCGAAGGGAGATTGCATCATCATCATGTCACCAATAAAATTGTAGATTATTCTTCATCAATTTTTTTTATAACTATTGTCATGCTTTGGTCCAAATATTTGATCTAACTCATTGTTTCTCTATCTTGTGTGCCGAGTGCCATCTCTATATCAATGCATAAATGAACCTCTACAAGGTTTGTGATCCTTGTTGCATGCCATTATTTGTAGTTTCATGCTATTGCATGTTGTTTAGATTCGTCGCGAGTTCATGAAATTCATGCAAGAAGTAAAGTATTACAAAGGAGTCATCAAATTGACCATTCAAAATTCACTTTAACGTTAAACGAGTGGTCTTAGGCATCCAGGTTCACATACTTAGTCGAAACAATTTTTTAGCTCATAAAAGCCTAGTAGTAGACTAGTAGTAATTCTTTGTGGTTATAATCGTAGTCGCTAACACATTGTCAAACCTCAAATTATAGAACGAAATGACTCGGTAGTCTAAGTCACATCTCGATGGTCGAATATTTGTAGCAGTCGGTCATCACTCATCATCATACACGACTAACCAATGAGTATGTGACATGAGTGATTATAATTTATGATATTTCCAATATTTTGGATGACAAGTGGAACTTTATAGCATAGGAATTTAAACAACATACAGAGAAATTTATATGAATAGATAATTTCAAATGTTTCCCTTTTCAAATGTTGATATAAATTATATTATTCTTAAATGAAAGAGTAAAATTCATATTTAAAATTATTTTGAACGACAATTTTAACTTTACACTTCTAGGAAGAGTTAGAATCCTCTGGAAAGGCTAGGAAGCATTCAAATTTAAATGCTAATCAGAGGGAAAAGCAATATCATAACTTGTATATCATTTCTAGACTAACTCTTTGCAAATTCAATCAATCCTTTTTGTGTAGTGACCATGTGAAGCATCTCCACACCATGTAATTCCACAACATACTTTTACTTTGACAAATTGCTATAAATATATTGATATGTTTGCTCTAATTGGATAAGTCTATATAATGTATATTTAGGCTTTTATTTTAAAATATTTGGATACATGTTAGATGCATACGTAGACTTACATGAAACAAAATAATGTACTTCTATTGGACGTCTATATATAAAAAGATCTTATTATACCTGTCGAGAGGTGTGGTATATTGTTTTGGATATTTGGTCAACAACTATTAGTTTCATTGTTGACTAAATTATTTTACATTTTTTCCAATATTTAACATTAGACATTCAAATTTCTTATTTTTTATTATTTGGAAACTAATTTATCTATGAACTTATTGGTTAATCCAATTGAGGTGTTTTTGCCGAGCCGGTGGTGAGATTCATGGTTTTTGTTTTGCACATTAAATGAACATTTAATTCTTCGTCCATTTTCCATCCTTGCCACAACCTTCACTGTAACAGCCCTTGCTTTCACCATCATTGCAACTGGATTTCACCCCCAAGCGCCTCTTGACCGCCTTCACTTTTTTGTCTATGTTTCTTCACATTAACCCACTTTCATATTGCATTGTAAATATGATAACCATTCATATCACCATCACCCATTCCCTCACCCAGCCCACATAACGCAAATTACACCCAGTTTCTATGGTTACCCTTGTTTTTTTTGTTGCTGGGAGGAAGCTTGACACTACAATTCTATTAATGTGGCCAACAAAACATTGAACTTTTTGTGGCCAACATAACATTCCACCAAAGTTCAGTACATTACTCTACCCACAAAAAATAGTTGGTCATCAATACACTAATCTACATAAACGTGCTAAATTCTGGTGCATAGGAGAGGAACCAGCATGGTTGAAAATGATAAGGACAATTTTAGCTATGGAGGTATCAACTGGGAGAAACGTTTTAATTATAATCATAAAGATTTGAAAATTCACCTTTTGTGGCATTGCCTGTGAGTTCAATAGATATTGTATTTTCCTATTTTTTTTAGTATAGAATAGAGATGCTCCGATTTGATGGAATCTCTACCCTAGCCAGGTTAGCTTCTGAGTTGAACTGGGAAAAATAGTGAAATTATGAGGATTTCTATATTTCGCTATTTTTACCTTTGGGTAAATACCTATAAATTTTAAATACCATATTGCATGTAAATTGTTTGTAAAATCAAAGTTAAGAACAACAACGTTGTGCATAAAAGAAGCAAAATTGGATAATAGAAAGTCATTTCCAAATTCATTTTCGAATTGTGATGGATACTGGAAGAGATGCCATGAACCAATGAAAATCAACACAAAGAGTTGTGGGTTGCATGCTAATATTCATTCCACAGAAATATTGGACACTACTATTTACAAGCACTACAACATAAACCAAATTTTTTTGAAACTATGTAAATATCAAACACCTACACATATAATGTGTCTAGACAACCTGTCACTTTGAGTAAATAGTGTCTATCCCAACTGATTGTAGTCTCGGTGTCTTGAATATTATCATGCATGAACCTTCCAATTTATAATATGCTCCATGCTAACAACTTAGTTGTAAAAACCATAGGGAAACCAAATTTTATATCGTATTCTTCATCATAGTACCCTCCTATCAAGTCCTCCTACATCCAGTTATGTGAGATATCTAGAATGGAGAAAAATGGCCAGGGATCATGCTTTTGTTTGATATTTTTTATCTTCTCAGTGTTACCATGGGATGATACTCATCGATTATGAAACCTTACTTTGTGAGTAAGCCTTTGATTTGGGGTTCTTGCTATGTTCCTTTTAATGCTCCCCGGATGAGTTTATTAGGGGAATGAACCTTACTCGTCAGGTTTCCGGGATGCTTTGTGGTGACTCCAGGGATGCTTTCATGCCTGATATCTTTGTGAAAGGAGGAAGTAGGGAATTGAATCATCCCTGAATCCTTACATAGATATCAGGGATGTGAATCCTTACACAAATGGTTGATAATGAGCCCTAGATCCCATGCATACTAGATGATAAAGGACTAAGATAGCATGGTGGCAATATGTGTCGAGCAATGAATAATGTTTTCAAGACTCATAGACTACGCAACCTGACATTTTTGTGTGAGATTTTGGTTTGTGTTTCTTCTTGGGTTCCTCATGATGCTTCCCATACGAGTTTACGAGGGGAATGAACCTTAGTCGTCGGGTTTCTGGGATGCTTTTCAACGAATCTAGGGATGCTTTCTTTATTGATATCTTGGTGAAAAGAGGAGGTACGAAATTGAATAATCCCTGAATCCTTACACAGATACCAGGGATGTGAATCCTTACAAATATGTCTGATAATGACCCCTCAATCACATGCATACCAGATGGAAAAGGACTGAGAGAGCATGGTGGCTTTATGTGTCTAGCAATGAATTATACACATTTATTTATGTTCATATATCTAAGAATACAATCAATATACACACTGGAATCAATATACACATTGGAATAAAATTATAGCTCAGTGCACTCCATAAATGTTGTCATGGGGCATAGAACCAGTGAACATACCACTCAAAACAACTATAATAGAATATTGTAAGTCTATTAAATTAAAATAATATATTTTAAAATATTATTTTAAAATAATATATTGTTTATTTTTTATAATATCGCTCATAGCCATCAAACAACTTTGTAACGTCAGTCCAACACTTCACGAACAACATTCACCATAGGTTTTTCTTGTTGTAAAGTCCCCATCATTCACAGACATATTAAAACTAGTAATATCATTTCAGTCGGTACTAGTCTTATTTGATTTAAGTATAAGACACAAAAACAATGGGAAGTAATATAGGCATTTAAGTATCATAGTAATTAGATTTATATGAAAGTATGTTCTTATTTGTGAAGATTAGCATTTCACGAAGTTTTATTATGACAATCCCAATGGATTCATTTGGTGTTTGATCTCCTTCATGCTTGCTGGATCTTTTCGAATCAATCATCGAACGAGGGAAAAGATAAACCCCTAGTTTCATACTTACCAAACAAGGAGAATTACTTGTTTGTTTGAATCCATATTTGTTTTTTGTTTGGTTGGGACAAGTTTCAACACCTTACAGTAGTAGGTAATGCCTTCCTTTATCCTTCAACCAACTTTCTGCCAAGATCCCTTAACCAGGAAGGTGCCTCTATTTAAATCCAAGTCCAAAAGCCATGCTTCCATTCCAACGGTGACAAATATTGATTCCTTCTACTATTGTTACCTTAAGGTAGGAAACCTTCTGTTATTGCATCTGATGGAATAAGGATTGTGCAATATAATGTTGAATTACACATTCAATGCAAAGTTATTTTAAGCTTGGGATAGAATGTCACTTTTTTCTTATCAAAGCTTGAATTATTTTTATCACTATATATAAATCTTTATCTTAAAGTCTGTGAAACTTTTGAGTTTTGGTTAGAATGACACTTTTTTATGATTTTTTTTTTGAGTTCTAGTATTTATCTAATGAGATTATGCAATCAAACTTTATTTACGCAATCAAATTCATCTCAATATTTGTCCACTTTTAGATCCACAATGTTTTCAATATATAAAAATGCCATGCTCTAATGATTGACGCAGACTTAATTCCACTCTTCTAATCCAACGACGGTGATCAAACACCAACTTCTAACCTTATTTATGTGTGAAAAATACATGTCAATATCACAACAAACACTACAAGGGGCATCAATTTTGAACGCGAAATGATAAAGCATTGGAAAAGGACCATGAAAATGGGAAAAACATTGACAAATGCAACTAGCATATAATGATCAATTTTGTATAGAAAATGACAAACCATTGGAAAATGAAAAAATATTGGCAAACACAACTAGCATACAATAATCAAATCTGAATGGAAAATGTCAAAAATATTGGAAAATGCAACTAGCATACAATAATCAATTCTAAAAAGCAATGATAAAGCATTGGAAAATGTAATTACCATACAATAATCGATCAAATGTAACCACCATACAATAACCAATTATGAATGAAAAATGGCAAAGCATTGACCTACCAATCGACATGTATCCACTTCCATGCAACCTTGCTTAATGTTAGTTTCTAGACCTCCTCCACTAAGAGTTGTCCCGAATCCCAACATTTGCAATATTCGGATATATACCCTTTGTATTTCAAAAAAACGCGGGATGCTCTATGGATTTGAGTCCTGATTTTCCATGTTCCTAGTGCAAATGTTTTTTTCTTATGTTCAGTGCTGTAATTTCTTGTTCTTGCTTTGTTGCTAGCAGAATTGACAAAGCAATGTCAAGCTTACAAACTTGAAAATAGTTTTTAGATTAAAATTCATTATTTATTGTTAATGGTGAGAAACCGGTCTCTACTAAGAGATGTCTAATGTTTATAGGATGTCTCTTTTGATATTTTACCCCTTTCGTTAAAAAACGGTCAGTATGCTCTATGGAATCTTGTTTTCCATTTCCCTAGATAGGACTATATTTTCCTTCAATGTTTGTTGTTGTAATATTTTGATCTTCTTTGTTTGGTTCTTGGTTGGTTGACAAATCCACTGAATCCTTTGTTAGGGGATATTTTGGTGCTTGGCTAAAATCCATCTAAGCCTTTCCTAGTGGAATTGTTTGGATCTGCAATTAAATCATTATTATCAGACATTTCAGAATCATAAAGTTTATTATTTCCTTCACTTAGAACCAAAGGTAGAGGAGGTGAATATTACTCTCTAATTTCTTCTACTACCATAGGCTCTTATTCAAACTGAACACTCCTTTTAATGAATTATTTTTGAGCACTCAAGTTGATCATATTATACCATTTGGAATCTTTAGAATATCCAACAATTAGGAACTCTTGACTTTGGGGTTTCAAATCCCTCATTTTATCTAATGGAATTCTAACCCATGCCTTTGAGCAAAAAATCCTTACATGGGACACATATGGTTTGTGCCCACTCCCAGCATCGAAATGAGTAAATACATCAAGATTATTGGGAGCAACCCTATTCTGGATGTAGGATGCACAATTTATATCTTCAACCCAAAACTTTGGTGGCAAATTCTTAGACTCCAACATACCAGTAGCCATGTCCTCGAGGCTTCTATTATTTCTCTCAGCCACACCATTCTGCTAAGGTGTATAAGGAATAGAGTGTTGCATATATATACCTGCATCTTCACAATAATTAATGAACTTAGAATTGACATATTCACCACCATTATCAGATCTGAGGATCTTGAGTTTCCTTTCGGACTAGTTCTCAACCAAGGTCTTAAAAACCTTGAAGTGGTAAAAAACTCTAGACTTGAGTTTGAGGAAGTAAACCCAACAGTACTTGGAAAATTCATCTATGAAGGTAAGGAAATATTTGGCTTGACTCATGGACATAGGAGGGAAATGAACATCAATGTCACGATGGATGAGCTCAAGAGGTGCAGAGGTTGTCACATTACCGACTCTATCATACTTATGCTATGGATGTTTTTCGAGAATGGAAACTTGACAAATTCCCTTGGAAAAATTTATCTTTGGAAACCCTGAAACCATATCATTTTCACACAAATATGAAAGGTATTTATATTTTAGATTACTAAACCTCTCATGCCAAAGTTTTCTTTCTTCATTGGAATGGGTGAGGTGAGAAGAGGGGTTAGAGAAAGGCATGAAGTGTGAGAACCTATAAAATTTCTTAACTATGATCCACAAGACCTTCATAAATTACTCTACCATTAGAAATATTAGAGATTTCAACTTCATTGGGAGAGAAAACAACCTTCTTAGGAGACCCAGTGTGGGCCATTTGGTAGATTGACAAAAGGTTAGCAACAAGACCTGGAACATATAAAACATTATTTAAGGACCCATGGTAAAAACCAATGCTACCTTTACCCTTACTTTCATTTTTTGAGTTATCTTTGAGCAAAAAATTTGGACCCTTCGAATCATCAAGAGATGAGAATGATTCCTTCGTTTTGAAACCATGTTCCTAGAAGCTCCAGAATCGATGATAAATGAAGGATATCTTACCGTGCTTGGAACTAGGGAATGTACCCTCTATGGTCTTCGAAACTTTTAAGCTTGGGATAGAATGTCACTTTTTTCTTATCAAAGCTTGAATTATTTTTATCACTATATCTAAACATTTATCTTAAATTCTGTGATGTCACGTCCCCGTCCCTCAACCGGCGAAGAGGACGCGACGAGCACATCAAATACAACCGGGCAAAATGCCCCATGAACATAAACAGAATTCAAATGCTGAAATTGAAACTTACAAGCATACACAGATGCATTTATCATTGATCATATAGCGGAAGCAACACAAACACATTCCAGCATTCGAACATCAATATAAATTACAGAGATGCAGTAAACAGCGGCACTTATCTCTTGATGAAGAATTCACCCGCAACCAGTTACGTCGCTGCAACGTTCCACCCAACCATAGGCCAGCTTGCTCATCAATCTCTCAGCAACGCTGCCACCCCCGAGCTGGGCATGATTCCTTCAGGATAAGGGTCAATTGCAGGCTTACACATAGCCAAGGGGACACATAACAGCCAAACCAACACTGCTGGGTTTCACAGGCTTTCCACAGACAAGCCAAGCCAGCACAGTCCAAGGTTCAACCACTGCATACCAGCAGCCATACAATCCCTTCACAGCTCTGTGAAGCAGTCATAAACAACAGGGGACAACCCCAAACAATGGAGGAGCACAGCTCAAGTCCAAGGGACAACCCAGAGTTGGTTTTGGTCCTAACGTGGCCAAAACAACTCAACCACAACATCCCAAACCAGGGAAACAACAGCAACAGCCCAATTTCAAAACATAAACAATGGCAACTATGCACAGTCCCAGAACAGGGAGACCCAGCCAACACATTGGAAATCAACGGTGACCCAAAACGAATTTGAGCTCCCCAGCCCACAAAACGTGGGTGAATTCAACAGCAACCCAATACGTGGGTTGAAACCACAGCCAACAAAATGTGGGTAAACAACAGCCCCAAACAAAAAATAGTGAGCACGCCTCTCACATGGATAGAACACCCCAACCAGTCTGTGCGCGAGTGCAATATTGCACTGAACAGCAAAAACACAAGGAAAACATACCTGACCTCTGTGTGCAATTACCAGCCTGCGCGTGAGGGGAAAACGGCCTCCTCTATGCACGTGAATCCACAAGCCATTGGGAGGATGAACATACCATCAACCTCTGCGTGAGGATGAACAGACCAGCCATGGGAGAGACCTGTGCGTGAAGGTGAGCAACAGACCAAAATCATGGTAGAGTGTAAAACTCACCAGGGAAGAGTGCGTGAGGGAGAAGAATGGGCTGACATGGGTGGAGTGGGCAATTGGGTAAGGCTGACAGCCTCCCACAACCACCACCACTTCAGCAATAAATGCCCTCAGCCATAACTCCTCAACCACCAGCTGAGCATTAAAGAGTTTGACAAACAACAAAGGTGGCAAAACAACAAGGCAATAAAACATGGGTTTTTCCCCCATAACTAAGGTTTGACATCCCCCACCCCTTATCCTTTGGAACCATGCCCTTTTCATTCAACGTTGCACTGCCGTAGCTGGTTGTGGTTTTAGTTTTATTTGATGTGCGGTTTCACATGATGCCACATTAAAATGTGCCGGATAGCACTACATTCCATCGGCAATTATCCCCATTGCCGAAACATACACAACCAAATCGATGGTGGGGCTTTTTCCTTGAGCTCCTCACCACGATTAATTACAAAATATACATCATGCAAACGAGGTCGAAACCAGGGACATAACATGTGAAACTTATGAGTTTGGGTTAGAATGACACTTTTTAATGATTTTTTTTTGAGTTCTAGTATTTATCTAATGAGATTATGCAATCAAAATTTATTTACGCAATCAAATTCATCTCAATATTTGTCCACTTTTAGATCCACAGTGTTTTCAATATATAAAAATGCCATGCTCTAATGAATGACGCAGAGTTAATTCCACTCTTCTAATCCAACGACGGTGACCAAAGACCAACTTCTAACCTTATTTATGTGTGAAAAATACATGTCAATATCACAACAAACACTACAAGAGGCATCAATTCTGAACGGGAAATGATAAAGCATTGGAAAACAACCATGAAAATGGAAAAAACATCGACAAACTCAACTAGCATATAATGATCCATTTTGTATAGAAAATGACAAAGCATTGGAAAATGAAAAAATATTCACAAACACAACTAGCATACAATAATCAATTCCGAATGGAAAATGTCAAAAATATTTGAAAATGAAACTAGCATACAATAATCAATTCTAAACAACAATGACGAAGTTGTTAGGGTACACAGGGTACTCCCAAAGGACCGAACACCAAGAATAGCCGCTTCACACAAATAGATCACAGATCAATACACCAATGTTTGTCATGTGGTTAAAACCCTCGAAAGGGAAACAGTCCACGGCCCCGACCAAATAGCTACTCGGAGCAATTTATTATGCAAAAGAAAGAAAGTTACATGAGCTTCTCATAATTGATCAACTAGCCAAGGACCCTCTATGCTCTTTAAATAAAGATCATAGACCAATCGGGTGTTAAGCCACGGATCAATGGTAGGTATGATCTAAGAGAAGTTGAACCGTCGGATCACTCTATGTCTAGAACATATCGTGACCGTCGGATTAGAATATTTACAAATGCATACTAATGCATACTAAAGAAACACACTTTTACCTAACGGATATATTACACAAGTTGATCTTAACTAACTCCTAAGTGTCTAAATATCCTAACATCCCCTCTTAAGAACAACTTGGGATAGGATTGAAGGATTTACAAAAGTGACACTATTAGGAGAAGGAAGGAGGCATTAGAGCCTATCCCCCATTAAGGACACATTCCTGAACTCCTAACATAGACCGAAGTGTACAAAACTTCGCTTCTGTAAGAGACTTGATGAAGATGTCTGCAACTTGATCATTTGTAGGGCAATAGAGCACTTCAATAACATGATCATGAACAAGATTTCTGGTGAAGTGCATGTGTAGCTCAATGTGTTTGCTGTGCTGATGTAGAACAGGATCTTTGGCAAGCTTGATGGCACTTTGATTGTCGCACCAAAGTGGAGTAGGATGCTGTTGTTCGAATCCAAACTCTGAAAGGATCTGTCAAAGCCATAAATCTTCCTGATTGGCATTAACTGCGGCTCGATATTCTGCTTCTGCTGAAGAAAGAGCAAGAGCTTGTTGTTTCTTACAAGCCCAAGTGACAGGTCCAGATCCCATACTGAAAACATAACCTGCAGTAGAATTTCGATCATCAGGATCATCGGCCCAATCTGAATCAGTGAAACCAACCAACAAAGGTTTCCCCCCTGTACTGTAATGAATCCCGAACTGAATTGTACCTTGAATATATCGAAGTATTCTTTTTGCTACTTTCCAGTGACTTTCATGAGGAGTTTGCATGTAACGGGAAACACGACCAATGGCAAAGGAAAGGTCAGGACGGGAATGAGTCAAGTATAAAAGACTACCAACAAGCTGACGATACAAGGTGGCATCTACTTCAGGGGAAGTACAAGTGGTAGAAAGTTTGACTCCAGACTGGAAGGGAGAAGGGGTTGGTTTACAATCTTCCATGTGGAAGCAACGAAGAAGGTCACAAGCATACTTAGACTGAGAAAGAAAGATTCCTTCTTTGGTTTGCAAGACTTGGAGACCAAGAAAATAATGCAAATGTCCTAAGTTTGACATTTCAAAATTTTGCTTAAGACTGGATTTCGCATGGGTTATAAGGTTAGGGTCACTACCAGTAAGGATAAGATCATCAACATAAAGAACAAGTATGATGAGATGGTTTCCTACTTTCTTGGTATAGACATTGGGGTCAGAATGGCATCTAGAAAAACCAGTGTCAAGGAGAAATCTATCCATTTTGGCATACCAAGCTCTAAGAGCTTGCTTAAGGCCATATAAGGATTTCTTAAGGAGACAAACAAGGCTAGAGTTATTCTGAACATAACCAGGAGGTTGTTCCATGTAAATTTCCTCATGTAAATCACCATGTAAGAAGGAAGACTTGACATCCATTTGATGGACTTCCCAGTTATGTAAGGCTGCAAGGGAAAGAACAAGGCAGATGGAGTTCATTTTTGCTACAAGGGCAAAGGTTTCATTGTAGTCAATCCCTTCAACTTGGGAAAAACCTTTGGCAACTAACCTTTCCTTAAGTCTTTCAACACTACCATCTGATGCATACTTAGTTCTGTAGACCCATTTACATCTGACAAGTTTTATTCCTTTTGGAAGAGGAACAAGATCCCAAGTATCGTTCGCCATTAAGGAACGATATTCTTCATCCATAGCTGCACCCAATCTGGATTTCCTGAAGCTTCTGCAAAAGTTTCTGGATCATGATTCTCGGAAACTTGAGCCAAAAGAGAAGAGGCTTGCTGAAACTGAGAACGTGTTCGACGTTGATCTCTAGGATCACCGGCAAGATCACCAGCTGCTTCACATGTTGAACGGACCCATAGAGGAAGTATTGGTGCTGCTGCAATTGGAGGAACATGAGCAGGCGGAGGTGGATTTTCATCCTCACTATCATCATCAGAAACTGGAGTTGGAAACCTGTCAAGGAAGCTGGAAGAAGAAGAAGAAGGCACATTCACCGAATCAGGCTCGCAGGTCAAAGATGGCACACCCGCCAAGTTAGGCTCGCAGGCCAAGAGATTTTCATCAAATTTAACATCTCTTCTAATGATTATATCATGGGAATGTGGCTGAAGAAGTCTATAACCTTTTACATCTTCAGAATATCCAACAAATATGCACTTTTCACTTTTAGGTTGCAATGCTTTTCGTTTTTCATCCGGAATGTGAGCCCATGCTTCACAACCAAACACACGAAAGTGACTTACATCTGGTTTAATTTTACTCCATGCTTCTTCCGGTGTTATACCTTGTAAAACTTTAGTGGGTGTGCGATTAACTATGTAATTTGCACAATTTATGGCCTCAGCCCAATATTGAAGACTTAGTCCCTTAGATTGGATCATACAATTAGCCATTTCTTTTAAAGCGCGGTTCTTCCTTTCAAGTACACCATTTTGCTGTGGTGTATATGGAACAGTGTGCTGTTGTTGGATTCCTTGTTCAGTGCAGAAAGTAGTGAACTTGTTGTTAACATATTCTCCTCCATTGTCAGATCTTAACTTCATAATTTGATGACCAGATTGTTTTTCAACAAGGGCCTTGTAGGCCAAGAACATGTTAAATACTTCGCTCTTAAGTTTTAAAAAGTAAACCCAAGTGCGTCTGGAGTAGTCATCAATGAAAGTTAAGAAATATTTGAAACCAGAAAATGAAGCAGATGGAAGAGGGCCACACAAGTCACTATGCACAAGCTCTAAGGTTACCAA
>LPNX010979780.1:42321-61111 GCA_001517045.1 Pseudotsuga menziesii | reverse complement strand
AGTAAAGCCTCCCTTATTTATTAATATTAATTATTTTAACAATCAAAATCAATTATGAACTAGAATAGCATTAGTGCAATACAATTTGATTTTTTTCATATAGAAGAGGAAAGGGGGAAAACCAATGGAACTAATTATTTCAAGTGTTCATTATTTATTTAAGTATTTGAACAATGTGTTTAATTGAAAAGAGCATATTTATATTGAAAATATAGATATGTTACAATATTTATATTATCATTAAGATTGTATATCATCTATTAATTTATGTTAGGGCACGGAGGAATCGAACCACCATCGTCCTGCTTGTAATGTAGGTGCTCTTCCATTGAGCTAGCACCCTTTACAACATGAGGAGAGAGGAAATGTGTTAACACCTAGATTACACCTTTATAATCCTTTGTGACAAATCAAAATGATGAAAGTCTTAGACTTCCATTCTTTCAAAATGATGAAATTCTTAGACTTTGATTCTTTACATAATTTCTATTAATATTATCTATAGTTTGTATTAAATGGTAACTTGATTAAGTTTATGTAATGACATTAATATTGTATATGTTACTATGATTAAGCAATTGAATTATAATTTGATATGGTAACTAGTACATTGTTGGTGTTGAGTTCATATACTAATAGAAGGTTGGCACAATTTTAGAATGACCCATTTAAAAACTCTTTAATGAAATAATACAAATGTTTGTTACTATAACCATTTTAATTCTCAACATAGCAAGTAATATTGTATGTGTTGATATCATGTTGTAATATATTAGAAGGTTGGCAACATTTTACAAGTGACAAGAAAAACTATTATATATTAAGTGTTAATATGTTAAATTTATTATTTTAATGATCAAAATCAATTATACAATAGAATAGAAATATAATTTATTTATATTACTATTATTTATATTTTCTAATAAAAGTTAAGTTGATTAATGATTATATCACAAAAAATAGATTGTAGAAGACTTTTTTACATATTATTATTAAAGTTATTTAATAACATTAATAATCAATGTTTGTTTCTATCATTATCTTGGAATTCATTCAATTGAAATTATGTTAACTAATGTGTCTAGATTGAGTTACCATAGTAAGTCTAAGTCTTTTTTGAGTATGATATTTTATTTTAGGAAGTTGGCACTACTTGATAGTGGAGAAGAGAAAATATTTTTTATGACTTGAGAGTAAAATAGGTTTTATCTTAGTAATGATTAAAATAAATTATGAATTAGAATAGAGACATAATTTATTATTATTGTTGTTGGTGGCTATTGTATTAAAAACTAAGTTAATGAATGTTGATTTTATGAATAACATATTTATGTGACAATTTGTACCTTTAAATGTATTTAATGATATACTTTGATTATCATTAATATTTATATTTACTTATTAAAACAAAAGTCACCAATATTTGACTAGTGAATTATTAATAATGTGTGTAAGAAATTTCATACATAATATAAAGTTATTTAACAACATATTAATATTGTGTTGACTATTATTAACTTATGTAGTATTGACATTAAATGCTAATACTTGGCTATTAATTTTTGGGATTAAGCTATGTGAAAGCTTTTCAAACCATAATAATTTTTACATTGTTCCCCCGACGATCATGCGTGGAGTACCCACTTGAAATGTTGGTTTGAAAAACTCATTGACAACTTAATCCAGAAAATCATTCACAACGATGACAAGCTGTGAAAGCCTACACCCTGAAAATGTTACTACTTTGTCTTTGTTGAGCATAAGATATTGCACTAGTACAAAGTTCGCACCACTTTAAAGTCTACAGAAGAAAATATAGTATTAATTAGAATGCAACAGTCGAACAATTAAATTTATATCAATTATAATAGTAAATAATAGGGAAAAGTCACTTCAAACCTTTTTGCAAGTGCCTTACATTTTTTCATATAGGAAGTTTAGAAAATGTTTTAAGGTTCATTATTGAATATGATTATGCATATTTGATATAGTGACATGTTGAGTTTATGTAAAAAACAAAGTGAAAAGTTAAAAATTGAATGGTGTTATCTAATTCACATAGAGTACCATCACATGAATTAACATAGAAGTTGAACCAAAATTTTCATATTAGTAAATAATATAAAATTCCTCAAAAAAAGTTTTGAAGAGAATATTTGATATACAACAAACATTGAAAAGTGTTTCTTCTTGTATATTAATAACTCGTTCAAAGAGAAAATTACATTCATGAATCATCTCCACCTAATTTCCTTATATTCAGTCAAGCAAATCAATTACAACTTGTACACCGCATTTCTTTATCGTGGTCTTCCTGCAATCTTCTTTCTTTTGCATCCATGCCCAAACTATGGTATTAACTAGAATAGATCCCAATCATGTGTCATCAAGGTTTGGTACCCAATATTGTTCTAAAATTTTCCCTTGTATTTCCCTGAACTAAGCTTCCATCAATCAACCTTTACATGAAGAGTCTCACTTTCATCATTCTGGAAGATATATGAAGTGGTTTTTTCCATCCAAATCATCTCTCCTTCATCCTCAGTTCATGATCTAACGAGCAACATCTTTCCTTTCTCAACTTCAATCAGAGGATTGAATCTTGGATTTAGCTTGTTGCACTTGGGTCTAACATATACCAGTACATCTGTCACATTATCAAAATCTCCATCCATAATAATTATATTACATGCGTTGTATTACGATTAGCATTAAATCTCACGTGGATTAAATTGTATTTATGATGCAATGTATTTGATGATAATGTCTAACATGAATTAAGGGTCTCACTATCATCATCATGGAAGATATCTGAGGTGGATTTTGCCATCCAAATCATCTCTCCTTCATCCTCATTTCCTGATATAACAAGCAACATCTTTCCTTTCTCAACATCAATTCTAGGATCGAATGTTGGCTTTCGCTTGTTGCACTTGGGTCCAACATATACTGGTTCATTTGTCACATTATCAAAATCCCCATCCATAATACTTGATATTGCATGGAGCGCATTACCATCAACATTAACATTTTCCCTCGTCTTGGGCCAAAAATCATAAGAAGAAAAATCAGTTTCATCCAAGGGTGTATGGTCATTGTAGATTCCGTTTATTGCATCAAGAACTCTTTTCCAATAATCTAATTTTTTTTCCATTCATCTATAACAATTGGTGAATTCTCATTGCCAATAGTCTCTTTCCAAATTTTTATGTATGATGTTATTCTTTCCTTTAGTTCTTTTAAATAAATGTCATTGTCTTTGGGAAGTAAGAAATATGGCTTCCATGTGGGAAATATAGGTTGATCTTCATCATCTATATTCCACAACTCAACTGGTTATGGCCACTCAATGTCTCTAATGGATTCTTTATACCTCATAACTTGAACATCATTGAGTACAAGAAACTGGAAGTAGTGGACATTAAAATGTCCAACTAGTGCATTTTCCCCTCCTTGATGTACCCATTAAGAAAACTTTTGAAGTCATACACTTTGTCAATAAGTTTAGGTGGAAACACCCGTTTTTCTTCTATTGTGCGATATGTATCCATCATCTCATGTAAAGAATATATATCTTTACTTTTCAAGTTGGAAGACATTCTTCCATAGGTTCCATCTATGCCTTCATGGGTGTGCCCCACAAGCAAGAACCCAACCTCAATAGTGATGAAGACACCAAGTGCACTTAATAGTGATAGAAACATGAAAACATAATGATTCTTACTATCACTAGCTGCATTGTCCAACTGTAACAACAAATGTGGAGGAAGAGGTTTAAAATCAAGATTTTGATTTTTTGAGCTTCCATTTAAAGATAGGAAAGCATCCTTGTACATTATACATTTTGAGTAAATAGAGTTTTGAAGTAATACATTTGAAAGTGGGTTTCTTGAAATTCCACTCTCATAAAGCAAATCACCATACATATCAAGGTGTGGGTCTTCAAGGTCCCTCGAGCACTTTGCAAGAGATTTAATGGTAAATTGTTATCCCATGTGTACAAATGGTAGGGCGAAATGACCAAAACCTCTTGTGCTATGCCAATGCGTTAGCATACCTATCACCGGCAAACCCAAGTTTGTTCCTGCAACAGATTTTGATTTGACATGTAATCTTGGGATTGAAGTATTTGTTTTGTCCGTTTTATCATGGATAATGCTCAAGTATTCCTTTGGATACCGCTTTGACATAATTCCATGGTCATAGTAGCAATATCTTCCACACATAACAATCTTGTTATGTTTCTTTAGTCTAGCTTGTGCCTTTTCTTCCAGCTCTTTTGTAGTCGTTGTCTTCATCTGTGCTTTCAACACGATACATTTACTGAAGTTAGTGTTCTTTGAGAATGCCACATCTGGAAAATAAGTATTCCAAATCTTGCTCATTTTTGGTTGTGATATTGATGGAAAATTGAGCTCTTGAAGGGCCTCATTGATCTCTTTTAACAAAGAACTGTGGGTGTACGTTGATGGTAGCAATCTTAAAGGAGTAGACGTTCCATCTTCTTCAACTTGTTGTGTTTGGTTCGGTGAAAAATATGACATTACAATTTTGTGTAATATTTCTATGGTTGCAAAAGTATGTGCACGTGGTTTGCATTTGTTGGTGTTACCATGAATTCCGTTGACATGTCCTTATTGGAAATTATGTTGGTAAGTATAGAAGGTGATTTGAGGATTATTATGTGTCATGTACCATGCTTTCTTACAAATAATATCTCCATTAAACCTCATGTCCACTGCCGAAAGTCGGATTTCTCTCTTCATCTCTCTGTATTTGAAAGTTTCCAACTTTTTCTATAGCCACAACTCGTTTAATCCTTTTATATGGCCTCATTACGTGCATAGCAATTGAGACTGGATCTTTTTCATTATAAATATCGCCATCCTATGTGTTTAAGGGACTTGTGTCCTCTATAAGATCCCATATCGCCATTTCCTTGGGTGCCTCCTTGAAATTTTCATTCACCCTTAAAATCTCACCTTCATTGTTCACCAACTCATTTATTTGCCATCTAGCCAAACAAATCCTTGCTCATCATATAAACTCTGCTGTAACACTGCTCATGTATCTCTGCTGGTCATTTTCTGGGATCTTCTTATCAAACTACTGGTCAATTTCTACTACTCATCCTCATCTAATCCTTAAAACAGAATGTTTATTCAAACTTGTCAATGCATTGGAACTAGGGCATTATCCAAGCCTTGTCATCATCATTATTATACACATACCACTTGTTCACACACCATTGTACTGGACATCACTGCTGATATACATCATAGTATATAACATCACTTTTATGATCTGAACACTGTTCATAGTTCAGCTGTGCAAAATGACTGTTCATACCCTTTGCTTACTGCCACAACTTATTCTTTCCATATTATAAGCAACATACTTCACTGTGCAAACTTTTCTAAGGTGTACATACTTCACTGTGCAAATATTTCTAAGGCATCATATATTTCTAGCATCTCAATGTATAAACTTCTTAGGGCACACATACATACCTTCACCATTCACTTACCTCGGTTGTCCATTCAATGGATCTAGGCTGTGTACTGACTTATATCACTGTGTGTGCTCAGCATATCACCCAGGAGTCAAAACATATCACAACATATCAGTCTCTTACTGTCAATTATTGTCATGCCACCATGTAGCTATCTCTGTCATTGTCATCAGCCTGTCACTTCCATGCCCCACTATCATATCAAGGAAGTCATTTGGCTGCTAGGAGTTCGAGTCTGTTTCAACAACACATCATTATTCATACTAACAGAACATATTGGATATATCACGAACTGAGCACACTGTATCATTGACTGAGCATATGGTGTATCATCATCATAGAATACCGTGTTTAATGTACATCATAAGGTTTGTATAATCATATCATCATCTTGTCTGTAGAAGATCACAATTCAGAGCTCTACTGCTATATATCAGCATCATGATGTGTCCATCATTACCCTAGCACTTCCTACAGTGAGTTCTTCCATCCTGCTCCACTTGACTGTGTAGAATATCTCACATTTAGATGTGTGTTTGTTGCAGACTTTAAGCTATAGGATGAAGGCTTCAAAAACTCGGATCTGACTGAGTATCAGGATACCATTGCAGATGAGGACAGTGCATTTCCCAAACTATTTTTATCCCTCAAGCTGATCACATTCTTCAACCAATCTTCACAAGTCAAGGAACCAGATCAATGACCTATTTAAAAACTTCATGCCACAAATATCAGTTGGATACCATAGTGATTGATAGGCACTTGAGGAGTATCTTCAGTCATTGGCATTGTCTCGGGTTCTTCATATGTTGCACAGGTGTTGAAATAAAATAATTCTCTTCACGTTATTAGTAACCATTCCAAAACAGTCAAGGTATTTGACGTGTTAGTACGTCCTTAATGGATCAAGAGTACTAGCAACAACAGAAAAATGCATGACCGCATCAAATGCATTTCATCAACAACCCCCTTTTTGTGTCACCCAAGTCGACATAAATGAAATGCAGTTGATTAGAATGTGGGAATAACTGCTGCTAAACACGAACAACTCCTAAATTTCCCCGAGACAGATTGCTTGCTTAGGAGTCCCCAAGAGCATGTCAACAACTAGGTCTGTACCAGCTGATAAAGCTCAGGCTGTTCACTACTTGTCTATGTGGAAAGGATCGGGTGTAGGCTGGAATTGTTGGACTGTATTTAACCCACGAAATTTGCAAAAAGAAACAATCTATATAAACCGTTGTCAAAGTTCGGTTCTGTCATAAAATAATCTTAAGCCAAAAAATTTGTCTCTGTGGAAAAATCGGGTTGCTTTGCTACTATGTTATTCCCATGAAACCTTCCTCAGACCAGTGAAAGAAAAACTCAGTCCAAACTCAGACTATAGAAGAAATTCGGGACTGTGGTAAACCCCAAAAAATTGTCTCTATTGAAACCATCGAATGCCTCTGTGGAAGAAAAATTCTTCTCTGTTGCTGCGAGTTTGCCTCAGTCAGGCTAGCGAGCCCACCTCAGTGGACACCCGAAATCACAGAGCATTATTTTCCATCCGAAATTGCACCAGTCCAGTGAGCTGCTCCACCCAAAATTGCCTCAGTCTGCTGCTATGTTTTCCTTAGTCAGAAATCTTAGAGCTCCACTGAAATTTCACACATAAAAAGTGAGGATTTGAAAGGATATTTATACTAAATTTTAACCATCATTTCGGGGCCGACCTACTATATTTTAATTTGATTTTGGAGCCGACTCAGCAATTCAATATTTTATTATTATTTTTTTATTTTGAAGCTGACTTGACCTCATTTTTAATTTGAAGCCGACATCTTCAAGGTCTTCTTCAAAAAGTCCATGGGGGTTATTTAGGGACTGTTCATGAAGCAAATATAACAACAATCACCAATTATGCCTTTGTTCAGCTGTCCCTTAATTCTTTTCTGCCTTAGAAGCTCTATCTAGAAGAATCATTCCACGTTGAATCCTATTGATGAGGATCTAGACTATCATACTGGAGCACCCAGTCAGGAAATTGAACTCAGAAAGGGTCATTTTAGGACTTCTTCAGGCATCAGCATCAAAATCACTATTGACAGCCAATGTTGACTCCAATAGAAATATATTCTAGTCAAATGAAGAGTGTGCCTAACTTCTAATAGTAATTCCAACACTTTGATTCCACTGTATGCCACATTTTTGAATGCCCTTGAGTCATTAAATGAAGAACAAGACACATGTATAAGAGGCTGCAGTCCTAGATTTGTATCTGCAGTTTAATCTGGTCACTTTGAGGCCTGGTAATTGAAGACAAAAGCCATAAAGAAGATTCATGTAACATATTCAAATCCAAAGAAAGTGGGTCTCTCATACTCGAACGGATAACCAGTTCAGACCTTCTGGTTAACTATGACAGTCCACTAGCAGACCTTGTACTGCTACCCTACTTGTAACAGCATACTTTGATAAAGCATCATTGAAGGAGGGTTCTTTTGCTGGATTTAGATCTTTATGTCAGCCTCAAGCCACGCACGGGGACCTCTATGGTCAAGATACTTGTGTCACACAAGAAATCTCTGTCACATCATCAACGCTACTCATCATATCAATTCTGCTGTAACACTACTCATCATTCTGCGATCTGCTGAACATCAATCATCTTGTTCATCTTCTCATGTATTCAACACTGCTGGTTGTCTACTCATCATCACTACTGTTGGCCATCTACTCATCAACCATGTTATCAACACTGTTTTTCAATTCATCAAACATCAGGTTCTGAACATGTCATCATGGTCTGATCATCATCAAGGTCACTATATGTGTCAGCAAGTAATCATCATCAAACATGCATCTTCATCATGGGGTTTGCATCATCATGTATAAGGCATGGATCTACATTACTTACTGAACATTTACCACAGTATACATATCCACTATATACATGATTGTTTGCATATTAGGTATCTTCATATAGGTCTGCTCTTATCACTCAAAGGTCTGCTTTCATCAATGGATCACCTTTTCTAGGCACATCAATATACCATTGTTTTGTTGCACATTCACTGTATGTACTCATTGTCAATTGCACAGAATCCTTTACAAGTTTGCTCCAAACCTTCTCAAGATTTATACTGATGTCTTCACAATGTGTCTCATAAGTTCTGTAGCTTCTATTCTACCACCTCACCAGCCATTTACTCTATCATTCATGCACCTCACCAGACATCTACTCTGTCATTCTTGTAACTCATTAGATGCCTAATCAAAACTCTGTTGTCTCAGAAAATTCACTGATAATGATGATGGATCACTCATACTTCTGATGTTATTGACTATGGATTTGCATTTAAAATTAGTGCACTTGCCTACCTCATATTTTAACACCAAAGTCATTCATATCGACAGTTCAATCCAGTTCTTCATAGGTCTGTACTTATCATCAAGGGTGTGTCCACACATATATCATATTCATATCCTGTAGCTCTATTTTTTTGTTCTTTCTTCCAATTCATCCATCCTCTCAACAAATTGATTTCACTTTAGATTGCAATGTAAATGGAAAGAAGAGTTCTACGTCCATCCTTACCCTTACCAAGAACTTTCACCTTTGAACTGTTTTGTATATGTTGGTAAAACTTCCAATTCGGGTTGTATGGTAAACTTCAATTTGTGATTGTGTGTTCAATGGAGAGCATCATTATAGGATGCATACCTTATTGCTCATACACTATTATATCATTTTAATTTATTGTACATAACTGTCCATACACCTCACTATTCACATATTTCACTTAACACTGTACATACATTTTATTGTAGACTGAGTAATGCTGGTACAGTCACCTCATTATCCAGACTTCTAGAGGGTTCGCTGCCTCAGTTGACTGTCCAAATTAGAGAGATAAAACCCCAGAAAAATACTTCAACAGTACTGTAAAAGTTATAACTCATAGACGGTCCGAATTTTAGGTCACCATAGATTTAGTAGACCTCCAAATAGTTGCCTCAGTGGTGTACGACAATCAGAGAAAAGAAGAAAAAAAAACAACTTCATCAAAACTTCCAAATAGCTGCCTCAGTGGTGTACAAAAAAAACAGAGCCTTTATCTCCCTTTTCTCTGTGGCTGCCACCGAATTCTCCAGATGTCAAACACCATAGAATTCTTTACTCCATTGCAGCTGCCTCACATCAGTTATATCCTGAAAATCAGAGCTAAACAGACTTCAAACAAATCCCAAAACTCATGTTTGCGTCTGCCTCAGACCACCAGTAAAACACCCGAATTTCAGAGCACCTTTTTTTTGTTTTTTATCCTTTTTCACCACACTCATATTGTGGATGATCTCCAAGAATTCGGGCTGTGTAGATGACCTCAGACTCTGTGGAGAATCAAGAACAGAAAAGCTCGGATTGTTTACTATTTAACCCCGAAAATATATCTCAGTGGAATAACTCGGATCCTTCTCTACTGTGTTATTCCCATGAAACCTTCCTCAAACCAGCGAAAGAAAAAATCAGTCCAAACTCAGATTATAGAAGAAATTCGGGACTGTGGTAAACCCAAAAAAAATTGTCTCTATTGAAACCCTCGAATGCCTCTGTGGAAGAAATATTCTTCTCTGCTGCTGCGAGTTTGCCTCAGTCAAGCTAGCAAGCCCACCTTAGTGGACACCCGAAATCACAGAGCATTCTTTTCCATGCGAAATTGCACCAGTCCAGCGAGCTGCTCCACCCAAAATTGCCTTAGTCTGCTGCTATGTTTGCCTCAGTCAGAAATCTCAGAGCTCCACCGAAATTTCACACATAAAAAGTGAGGATTTGAAAGGATATTTATACTAAATTTTAACCATCATTTCGGGGCCGACCTGCTATTTTTTAATTTGATTTTGGAGCCAACTCAGCAATTCAATATTTTATTATTATTTTTTTTATTTTGAAGTCGACCTGACCTCATTTTAGTCGACCTGACCTCATTTTTAATTTGAAGCCGACATCTTCAAGGTCTTCTTCAAAAAGTCCATGGGGGTTATTTAGGGACTGCTCATGAAGCAAATATAACAACAATCACCAATTATGCCTTTGTTCAGCTGTCCCTTAATTCTTTTATGCCTTAGAAGCTCTGTCTAGAAGAATCATTCCATGTTGAAGCCTATTGATGAGGATCTGGACTATCTTACTGGAGCACCCAGTCAGGAAATTGAACTCAGAAAGGGTCATTTCAGGACTTCTTCAGGCATCAGCATCAAAATCACTATTGAAAGCTAATGTTGGCTCCAACAGAAATATATTCTAGTCAAATGAAGAGTGTGCCTACCTTCTAAGAGCGATTCCAACACTTTGATTCCATTGTATGCCACATTTTTTAATGCCCTTGAGTCATTAAATGAAGAACAAGACACATGTATAAGAGGCTGCAGTCCTAGATTTGTATCTGCAGTTTAATCTGGTCACTTTGAGGCCTGGTAATTGAAGACAGAATCCATAAAGAAGATTCATGTAACATATTCAAATCCAAAGAAAGTGGGTCTCTCATACTCGAACAGATAACCAGTTCAGACCTTCTGGTTTCCTATGACAATCCATTAGCAGACCTTGTATTGCTGCCCTACTTGTAACAACATACTTTGATAAAGCATCATTGAAGGAGGGTTCTTTTGCTGGATTTAGATCTTTATGTCAGCCTCAAGCCACGCATGGGGTCCTCTATGGTCAAGATACATCAAGACATCACTGGGGGGCCACTGCAAGTCCATGTTGGCATCAATGACAATTTCATCAACATGAACCATATTTTATTGCATTCAATTCTTTTTGTAAAACTAACAAAAAAACCAAAGCTAACAGTTCTGAAAAACCAAGAGAGTATAATCATATTAAACCTCTGTAAGGTCATGTACAGTACATATATAAATTTATAATCTTGCTACTATTTT
This sequence comes from Pseudotsuga menziesii, assembly GCA_001517045.1. NCBI lineage: Eukaryota > Viridiplantae > Streptophyta > Pinopsida > Pinales > Pinaceae > Pseudotsuga > Pseudotsuga menziesii. The sequence goes on along the minus strand of LPNX010979780.1, from coordinate 49,671 downwards.
ATGACTAATGAGACAGGAGATAGGCACTTTGTCATGAATTAAAGCTGACGTTTCTTCTCACTTATCCCTAGTTCTCTGCACCCAACTCATGAAAAAGACAATGTGCAACTTTTAAAGGGGATGCTACCCTTTCATTTGGGTGAGATCAAAGATTTTAGATCAGAATTGCCAGCACAGATTTCAACCAGAATTGGCAATTTTAGTAAAAGAGTGACTCTTCAAATTGGAGCCTGTTAGTTTTTCAGGTTAGATGAGTTTTAGTATCAGTAATAAAATTCAATGCATGAACATGTAAAGAACCGAGATAAAATTCAAACTGTAATAAAACATAACATACGTTTCATTTCTTTCAACTTTAACGCTCTGCTGGTCACTGCATTAACTTAACGCTCTGCCGGTCACTGGATTAAAGTTGATCATTGAAATGTTTCATTAATTGTCATGTACAGAAAAATAAATAACATGTGCAGTAAACTAATTCTCAAGAAGATAAAGAATCTTAACCATTGTTGGATCCACCTTATACTCAGTTAGATCTAAGTTTGATCTTGTCACTGAAAGGACAAGTCAAACTGGTTGAACCATATACGTACCTTGAGAGAGAGAGGGAGTAAACAGACCTTAGTTTCTTCAATCAAATTAGCAGTGCAGTCAAGAAGAATCACACAGATGCACTCAAAGTGAAAGATTTGTAGTTAAGCACTCTATCAATAGATTCATGGTGAACAAATTCCAGAAACTAGTCAGGGTGGATCAAACAGAGAGACTCAGCCTGTGCAAAGAATAGATCGCAGTAAATCCCATGCAGAATAACACAAAGGTAAAATATGCAGACTGCCGCAGCCCAGAGCAAGTAATCCAGGCAGATCGGTGAAGACCAGGCAGAGTGATTGCACAAAGACAAGCCAAAAATAAAAAAAATCCAAGCCTGTGGAGAAAGCTGAGAGCCAGGCAGCAGTCAAATTCAAACCCGTGGAGAAAAACATGAACCAAGCAGCGTGGAGAAAAACCGATCATGCAGACAGCAGATCGCAGGCAACCAACAGTAAAAAGAAATCACATGGACAGCAGATCATAGGCAGCCGGCAAGCAACAAATCATGTGGACAGCAGATCGTAGGCAGCCGGCAAGAAACAAATTACATGGACAGCAAATCGCAGGCAGCCGGCAAGAAAAAAAAATCATGTGAACAGCAGATCGCAGGCAGCCGGCAAAAAAATAAATCACCGTGGACAGTAGTAAAATCAAATCGCAGATCTTGTATAGATTGCCGTAAAGACCCCCCCCAAAAAAATCGCAGTGCTGGTATGGATTGCCGATCCAAAACAATAAAATCGCAGAGCTCGCCGTAGAGATCCAATAAAACAAAATCGCAGAGCTCATGTGGATAAATCGAAAAGCTAAGGTATTTGTCTAATGTAAATGTACGGGGCTCATTTTATAATGTTTACATGGGCCAAAGATATACACTAGATGGTGGTCCACATATAACTTATGATTACTTAGGGTAACATAAAGTGGCCCCAATAAAATAGAAAGTCAAAGTGTATCAAAGGGTAAAAGGTAAAAGGTTTTATTTTTTATTTTATTTTTATTTTTTATTATTAATAAATCATAAATGATTTTATTAATAATTTATAAAATTCATAAAATAAAAAATCTAAAGGTCCAACATAAAGTGAATAGTCCAAAATCATAAGTGGGTTAACCATAAATGGCCTTTTTAACAAAACAATACTAGGTCCAAAGGTCTTTAATAACCAATTAGGTAAATACACTCCATAAAATCAGAGTCATCAAAATCAAAGGTGCACATAGGTGAGAGTGCTAGGAGTAATAGGACCAAGAGTCAACAACCACAAGATCAAAGTGAACCAAGCAATCATATAGGACCAACAAGACCAAAAAATTTTCTCTCTCTCAAGGTACATAGTTTTATATATTTTGTCATCACTGTATAAGGGGGAAGATCCAAACAGATGGTACAATCCTTTTGTCCTTGACACTGCTCCTAAAGGTTAGGTACTAGGGACATCGTCAAGGGGTGGCCAGTCCCTTGAAGATCAACCTAGCAATAAATGATTAGGAGAGGGGACATCATTATATTCCATTCTTAATGAATGGCTTTCAGCCTTAGGCTAAGTTTCAGTCTCACATTGAATCAAGTTGATCAATCCTTGGACCCTAACAGGTCCTCCATTCTCTCACAGAATGGTTCTCAGTACTAAGTTGAGTTTTAGTCTCACACTGAAAATTGATCAACTACCTGCAGTACCTACTTGGACATCGTGTCCCTGGTCCTATACCAGAATATATCTCTGCCTCCACCTACAGGCTCTACTTGGACATCACATCCTTGGTCCCAGACCAAAATACCCTAGAGGCATATAGGGGCCCTAGCCACATGCTAAGGGCTTTGCCATGGCATCAACCTGCTTGTTCCCAGACCAAGAACCCCAAGAGACTACTGGGGGCCCTAGGGTGCCTTCTAAGGTCTTACTCTGTCCTAGTCAACTGACTAGGAAACCATTCTCTGAGAATGGGTCTCGCAGCTGCACTAACTTTAACACTCCCTCTCAGCAAGAGGGACATTCTCAGCACATCGATAACATATTGTACCCTTACGTTGTGATAACTCATCTCGATGTCTTTCAAACTGTAATCAATTTCAGGGTTTCTTGAGAGCCTGAAACAGCTCTCCATCTTAGCATGGAATAGGATCTCATAGATCTTATTGGAAGTTATAGTTGACTTCCCTTGATGGATGAGAATTATATTCCGCAAATCAAATTTCCAAAACCGTTGTTGGACTGACTCCTCATAATAGGAGTAAACCAAATCAGTGACATGGCTCTCACTGGGGCAATCTTGAAGCTTTTCAATAGGATTCTTAAAGAGATCAAACGTAGGCTTCTTGTCCTTCTCCCTCTGCTTCTCTAAGCGAGAAGTCTTATAAGATTCTATCTTTGAGTCACTGGAGGACTGATGGAAGATCACTCTTTCATCTTCCACAACCCCACTTGGTTGGGGCCTAGAGAGTACAGATGTCTCCCTCTTGATCTCTAAAGCTTGACTAGGGTATAGAGTTTCAATGGCATGTCCTGGGACCTTATAGAGGTCACCTTCACGAACTCCAATCACAATGGCAGAGTTTATACTTCTACCTTTGGACCATATCAAAACTTTTCCTTCTGAGAAATTTACAGAGTACCCTTTGTCTTCTAAAACTATTACTAAAATAACATTCTTCTTTAGACCAGGAACATATAAAATTTCTTCAACATTAATCAACGTACCTGAATCAAGTTGTATCTTGGTTGAACCAACCCCTTTAATGTCAAAGGTACTTCCATCTTCGAGCTCCACTTTCTTGTGGAACTGCTTGACCTTTACGGATGCCAAGGTCTCCTTAAATCCAGTCATATGCTTAGAGGCTCCACTGTCTATCCACCGGGAATATGAAGAGTTGAAGGTGGGACTTGAAAGTGTTGAGGCCAAGTAATATTCTTTTCCTTGACTTGTATTCTTGGTTTCAACCTTAGACCGCTTTTGTTGAGGTTGCTCTTCTTCTATAGCAATTGAAGCATGTTGTTTCTTTCTGTGCCAATTTTTGTTACATGATTTTCTACACTCCCTTGCATAATGACCAGGCTTACCACAATTATAACACTTAACTCTTGATTTAAATGAATGCTTACCTCGAGGTTCCTGACTATTGTCCTTGTGTGGTAGGGGATTCTTTCCTTTCTTTGTTTTGACAAATAGGGCTGGATTATTTTCTAGTGGGGGCACGAATTTGCTTTGGATCCTGCTTTCTTTATTTAAGCAGTCATGCCACAATATTTCAAAGTTGGGTTGATCTCCTCATCCATTTACTGAAGCCAAGAATGTCTCCCATGTTGTAGGGAGGCCATCGAACAATGTCTGCACAAGATCATCATTTTCTACCTTATCTCCAATGGCCAAGAGTTGGTCTCTTATCTGAGCTATCCTAGAAAAGAAAGTAGCAACCTTCTCATCTTTCTCCATTCTAACTGATCTGAGTTGTTTCTTCAAGACTCTCTTCTCTGAGTAGGAGCTTTCTTCTCATAGAGGTTATCTAGAGCATCGAAGCATTCTTTGGCTGTCCTTAACGGAGCTAACCCAGCCATCAGGTTATCTTTAACTGAGTCAAAGATAACTCGCTTTGCCTTGGCTTGCTTCTTTTTGAACTATGCCCTGCCTTGGGTTGTAGTAGGTTCTTCAAAAACTCTAGTAACGAAGTCATCTAGATCGCTTTCTTCTAGGATATTTAGAACCCTAGCTTTCCATGCATTGAAGTTTGAGGCTCCCTCAAGCCTATCTTCTGATTTTACTGAAGGAGTAGTCATCTTAACCTTTAATTGTCAACTTGAAAGGTAAGCTTCTGTGAAGTATAGACCTTGTCTTAGGATCATTGTAGTTTCTGTTGACTGCAAAACAGAGTTAGCTACACCTTAAGCTCTGATACCATGTTAGTTTTTCAGGTTAGATGAGTTTTAGCATCAGTAATAAAATTCAATGCATGAACATGTAAAGAACTGAGATAAAATTCAAACTGTAATAAAACGTAACATAAGTTTCATTTCTTTCAACTTTAACGCTCTACTTGTCACTGCGTTAACTTAACGCTCTGCTGGTCACTGCGTTAAAGTTGATCATTGAAATGTTTCATTAATTGTCATGTACAGAAAAATAAATAACATGTGCAGTAAACTAATTCTCAAGAAGATAAAGAATCTTAACCATTGTTGGATCCTCCTTATACTCAGTTAGATCTGAGTTTGATCTTGTCACTGAAAGGACAAGTCAAACTGGTTGAACCATATACGTACCTTGAGAGAGAGAGAGGGAGTAAACAGACCTTAGTTTCTTCAATCAAATTAGCAGTGCAGTCAAGAAGAATCACACAGATGCACTCAGAGTGAAAGATTTGTAGTCAAGCACTCTATTAATAGATTCACGGTGAACAAATTACAGAAACCAGTCAGGGTGGATCAAACAGAGAGACTCAGCCTGTGCAAAGAATAGATCACAGTAAATCCCATGCAGAATAACACAAAGGTAAAATCTGTATACTGCCGCAGCCTAGAACAAGTAATCCACGCAGATCGGTGAAGACCAAGCAGATCAGTGAAGACCAGGCAGAGTGATTGCACAAAGACAAGCCAACAATCAAAAAAATCCAAGCCTGTGGAGAAAGCTGAGAGCCAGGCAGCAGTCAAAGTCAAACCCGTGGAGAAAAACGTGAACCAAGCAGCGTGGAGAAAAACCGATCATGCAGACAGCAGATCGCAGGAAACCAGCAGTAAAAAGAAATCACGTGGACAACAGATCGCAGGCAGCTGTCCAGCAACAAATCATGTGGACAGCAGATCGCAGGCAGCCGGCAAGAAACAAATTACATGGACAGCAGATCGGAGGCAGCCGACAAAAAAAAAAATCATGTGAACAGCAGATCGTAGGCAGCCGGAAAAAAAATAAATCACCGTGGACAGTAGTAAAATCAAATCGCAGAGCTTGTATAGATTGCCGTAAAGATCCCCCGAAAAAAATCGCAGTGCTGGTATGGATTGCTGATCCAAAACAATAAAATCGCAGAGCTGGCCATAGAGATCCAATAAAATAAAATCGCAGAGCTCATGTGGATAAATCGAAAAGATAAGGTATTTATCTAATGTAAATGTACGGGGCTCATTTTATAATGTTTACATGGGCCAAAGATATACACTAGATGGTGGTCTACATATAACTTATGATTACTTAGGGTAACATAAAGTGGCCCCAATAAAATAGAAAGTCAAAGTGTATCAAAGGGTAAAAGGTAAAATGTTTTATTTTTTATTTTATTTTTATTTTTTATTATTAATAAATCATAAATGATTTTATTAACAATTTATAAAAGTCATAAAATAAAAAATTTAAAGGTCCAACATAAAGTGAATAGTCCAAAATCATAAGTGGGTTAACCATAAATGGCCTTTTTAACAAAACAATACTAGGTCCAAAGGTCTTTAATAACCAATTAGGTAAATACACTCCATAAAATCAGAGTCATCAAAATCAAAGGTGCACACACGTGAGAGTGCTAGGAGTAATAGGACCAAGAGTCAACAACCACAAGATCAAAGTGAACCAAGCAATCATATAGGACCAACAAGACCAAAAACTTTTCTCTCTCTCAAGGTACATAGTTTTATATATTTTGTCATCACTGTATAAGGGGGAAGATCCAAACAGATGGTACAATCCTTTTGTCCTTGACACTGCTCCTAAAGGTTAGGTACTAGGGACATCGTCAAGGGGTGGCCAGTCCCTTGAAGATCAACCTAGCAATAAACGATTAGGAGAGGGGACATCATTCTATTCCATTCTTAATGAATGGATTTTAGCCTTAGTCTGAGTTTTAGTCTCACACTGAATCAAGTTGATCAATCCATGGACCTTAATAGGTCCTCCATTCTCTCACAGAATGGTTCTCAGTACTAAGCTGAGTTTCAGTCTCACACTGAAAATTGATCAACTACCTGTAGTACCTACTTGGACATCGTGTCCCTGGTCCTATACCGAAATATATCTCTTCCTCCACCTGCAGGCTCTACTTGGACATCACATCCTTGGTCCCAGACCAAAATACCCTAGAGGCATATAGGGGCCCTAGCCACATGCTAGGGGCTTTGCCATGGCATCAACCTGCTTGGTCCCAGACCAAGAACCCCAGGAGACTACTGGGGGGCCTAGGGTACCTTCTAGGGTCTTACTCTGTCCTAGTCAACTGACTAGGAAACCATTCTCTGAGAATGGGTATCGCAGTTGCATTAACTTTAACAGAGCCAAGGTGGATATGCTGGCTCTCTTTCCCTCTTTTAGGGGGGGTGGCCTGAGTAACTATATCTTGGCTTAATTATTTATGATTTATGATTCTCTATTCTCATAAGATGCATTTTAAAAATACATATAGACTACACATTGAAAACCAGAGTTCCCGCCGGCTCTCTTTGTTTGGATATCAATCAAACCCCACACATCCCATTTGTGCATGTAAATAGTGTAGTGAAAAACTGATCATTCCATTTTCATGGAAACTTAGAAATTTTGTCAAGTCTGAAGAGGTAACCATAAATCCCATAAGAATAAACTAGAGTACAATTGGCCCCAATTGGAAAGGCTCATTTTTGGGGGACGATAGATGGCCAGACAGTTCAGGGAAACTGTTTGAAACCCATCAGATTGACAACCATCTCTTTTTATGGAAAAGGAAATGTGAAACTTTTAATTAGGACGATGTCCCTTTGATTTGAGTAAGAACACGACTCTTAGATCAGAATTGAC
>LPNX010979780.1:23311-42117 GCA_001517045.1 Pseudotsuga menziesii | reverse complement strand
TTGGTGATACCCTAATGTTAAGTACTCTAGGTGCTCATTCATTTCTAATTTACGTAGATAATTATCTCTCCTCTATAAATTAGCTTAGTTGGGCTGGACGTAAAGGTGGTAAAATGCATAGACAAATATGGAATGAATGAGGTTCCTCCCCTGACCTATTCTTATATAAATGTTAGGTGTCAACGTGGAACCGTACTTCTGAATCTATCCATAAATAGAATCAGTCTGAATCTACGTACACTGCTGATTTATGAACCAGGTTAAGCCATTTCATGATAGGTGACCTTAGTGTAGATTACATAATATCCACTTAGACCTTATTATACGATGCGTTATTCGCCTTATCATACGACATATGATGATTCCTTGCCCTCAAAAGGTGCGTAGCGCTTGTCCTTCCGAGGGCAAGGACAAGCCCTCCGGACCTTCTATAGTTCTCTATTTTTAGTTAGTAGTTCTGAATGATGATATGAGATTTGTTTCTTCCTTTTCTGTAGTAAACTAAGAATAAGATAGATAGTAGCTTCCGTATGCTTTCTGTATACAATAAGAGATTCCATCTAGTGCCTAATCTATTCCTTTTAGTAAGTTAGTTTCCATATCTTGAGACTTTCTTCTTCTTATGATCTAAGATAGTTAATATCCTTTTCTTAGTCAAGATTTATTTTAGGTTGATATTGTAGTAAGGGCTAGTTGATTATGACTTGTGCTAATAGTAATGCCTATGGAAATGAAGCCTAGGGTCTTTGTACATTAGCTACTTTGATCGTCTCTTATTGTTAGGTGTAGTGGACATATTCATTAATTTAGTGAGTCTAGTAATACCTTGTTGTTGTTTCAAGGAAGATGATAGGATAGGAAGAGCTGCGGAAACATGTGGTTGATTTAATGCCTAATCTCAAACACTGGCGAATTGAATGGCAAATTTGAAGGCAATTTTGACAGCGAACTTAATGGTGAATATAATGTGGAATTTTGGTTTCGAAGGCAAATTTAATGATAGAAACTGTCTTCTATAAAATTCATAAAAGGAATGTTAAGATTCATTTTTTAATTTTTTTTAATTTGTTGAACTGAAAAGAACATAAAATTTTTACATGCTTTTGAACAAAATATGATGTTCACAACGTTTTAGAAGTTATAACAATATTTCTTAATTTTCTTTGCGGAACTTAATGGTAAATTATATATATCATTCTTTTTTGCATTTCTTAATTTTTCTAGATTTCAGTGTTGCTGAATTCGAACATGAACATGAACCATGGGACTTAGGTGAGCTTGTTATCTCAAATTAAAACCCTGGAGGTATATTGTACACAGAAAACTAAAACAACTTGTCTTCCTGGTTTTAAACAAAACATAGAAACCATATTGATCTGATATGTCATGCTAGCTGTATTCGACCTCTGCAATCCTGCAAATTTCCAAAAGTGAATTAAGCCAGCTATGTTCTGCAACCAAATTCTATAGGAGAATCAGTTAACACAAATAGTTACTTTAATCTGATAATTTCATGACTGATAACTCATTCTTGATCCAAGAGCAACGACTGTACTGTTGCCTTTCCCAAAAGTGGATGAGAATAGACAGCAACCGAGAAAATTCAAAATACATAGACCCCACTGCAATGTGCACCCAATTCTAGATCACAGAGGACTGTGGCTTCAAACAGCTAAAGAGCAGGTGACGCTGAGTTCCATGCTAATGATACAAAGTTCAAACACACTCTTGTGTTGAGGTAAGGTTTTGAGAAAGTTGGAAAAGAAAGAATTTTGTATCGTGAATCAACGAGTTAGGACATGCGATCTTTAGATACCGAAAAGCAGAGGTCATTTCTTCATAAAATGCAGATTGGCAATATAACCTACTAGTAGATTGCTAAATCTTCCCAGTGTCTAATATGCATATCTGGTAAGTAATTTATTGATTAAACTGCTATTGTGAGACATGCCTTCAGTCTAGCATCAAACATTGGGCAGACAGTTCTTATTCCAAACTCAAATCTGCATCATGGTTCAGTATCATTTTTACTCAGCGTATTGCGTTGTTCTTACAAATGTTTATCCAAGTAGGTGACTTGTAGAATGCTTTTTGAATTTGCCAGATAAAAGGGATTAGATTGTTTGAGTTTAAAACTGGATGCTTATGGTATCATTTAAATTTTGTATGCAGCGGTTCCTATCAAAATGCCTGCAGCTCTTTCACTGGACCCTTTTGTGTTTCAATCTTATAAATCAATCACATGTTTCCTGACTTCATGGTTGGTCTTATTATATACAGGTTAAAGGGAATATTCAGTTGCGATGCTATATCCTTCTTAGGTTACCTTTTGTTTCACAGCCTTATGATATCACAGTTGTTAGGTGAATTCTACAGCCTAGTATGGATGAGATGTGTAACTTAATGCTAATAAACTAAAATGAAAGAAAATTGAAGTCCATAATGTGAAAGTGAATAAATAAAATTCTCCAAAATAATAAAAAAGAATATAAAATATTTGACCATGATAAAAAAATATAAAATAAATTGAATAAGCACAGATCCATCTTAACCCTAATCTTTCAAGCGCTGAGAGGTTTATATGCCAGTTTCTTTTTTATCCTACTTTGCCTAATAGATCTGGGGTTAACATGGGTCTATGCTGGTATTAATGTAGCACCAATAATGTTTCCAGAGGATAAGGCTTTATTTGTGTTGCATTCTGTTCTCACCTTAGAGGGAAGGTTTAATAAAAAACTATAATAGGGTGGGAGGTTTGGCTATATCATTCTGCCATGAGTGGCAGTTTTATAGTTATCTCGCTCTGCAATCCTTGTGGTAGATATCATTGTAATATTTCTATAAGGATAATTGGAGAACCCTTTTGTTCAGAAAAGAAAATAGGTTCTAGTGGTGTATCCTTTAACAAAGATCCTCTTGGAATCTTAGTTTCGAGTTGAAATAATTATAATTATTAGAAGAACAATCATACTTTTGTTGCTTCATGCTTGTATTCTATTATTTTATCCTTCTCCAAGTGAAGCTATTGGTTTGCTTGTCCTGATAGAACCTTTACTAGGTTTTTACAATTGTTCTTGTGTGAAATTTTTTTTTCTCAAAGTATTTAAAGCTGCTTAACACAAATTATAGTCTAAATGGAAGTTGCCGTTTTGATATTAACAATTTGTCTAAACTGATTAACCTCATAATGAGATTTGTTCTATGGCAGATTCACATAGTTTGAGGAGATGGGAAAGCTAGGGAGTCAATTTCTTGTGGGATTTCACCAAGAACTTGTTTAGTACAATATTATTTTATTGCAGTTTTCATCATTTATATTGCACACACATTGTTTTTTGACTTCCAGTTGCAGGAGTGGACTGATAATTACCAACATATTTTATTTTTGTTTATGAAATTATTATTCTATCATCTGTCTTCTTTTTCATAGAATGGGTGTCTTGATGCATTCTACCTGCTCGTCAAACCTTCCAATGAGATGTTTCCCTTTGTCTTCAATTTGATTATGGTCAAGCTTTTTTTGTGTCTAGCAATTTTTTTCTAAGGTCTTTTGCCTCATCTTCCAGAGCAATAAGAACCACTACCTGTCTGCAACCATTGTTGCAATATAAGTTGCTAAAAGAACGGGGTTACCTAGATAAATTCAATTTAATCAAATTAAAGAAAATAGTGGAAACTCTTTCTATATATTATGAAACTACCAATAAATTATAGAACCCACTCACGGCTCCGCAACACTCATGACTGATAAGTAACCATCCTTATCAGTTCACTTATAGGGGAAGCCACCAATATATAATAACATGTAACAATGGAAACACCCTAGAAGGAAGTGTCCATGCAGTGGTTGGGGTATAGATTGAATACCACCATGAACAAGAAAAAGACATTGTATGAACATTAGACATCTCTTGATACTTGAATGATAAGCATGTATGGATGGGCAGCCCCAAAAGGGTGTAAAGGTCAATTTCAAGTCCAAACCTGCCACAAATTAGCCTCTACACCTTCCACAAAATATGCACTTTTTTAATCTCCTTTGCAAGCTTCTCCACATGTCCATACATGGAATAGTACCTAAAATGATATTGTTTAAAGAAGGTTGTTACATGCATGAAACTTGCAGCAATTCTACTAGATGCATGTTGAATGGCAGCAATTAATGGGTATAACTTAGTGGTAGTCATAGGTCCAAATTTCGGTTGCTGACTTATAATCAACTAACTATTAAACAGTGGGGCCAATTTCAAGCGGCTATTCACAAATTCTTTTTATACCCTTGGCTGCAAAGAAGACACGTTGGCACACTACAAAAAGCAAGGCTCCTGAAGCCAATGGTGAATATGAAATTGAATCTAAACCTCAATCTAACGAGGAGTATCCAATCTGTGATATATGCATTATTATCTAGTCATGGGAAATGAATGCATGTTTCTTGTTTAGTTCCTCCAAAAAATGCTCTACCTAAGGGTGATTAGTCATGTCGTTGTCGCATGTGCAAAGTTGCAAACATATTTAAGAATAAATAAAATTATCTCATGCATATATTACAGAACTATGGAAAAGATATGATGCAACAAAGAAGGAAAAATCAAAGTTTGGAAACTATTCATATATGGGACCTTCCTAACAATCTACAATTCAATGGAAGAACCCAATGATCTAATCCATGCTGCACTACAAAATATGGATTTTTGTTTAGTTGATCATAAAGTCGAGCCATAATTGACTGCGTATAACTATTATAGTGTTTACAGAAGTAGGTATTTTCATGTGATGTATAAGAGCATCATTGACCAAAGTGATCATCCTATTTACCTCCAAATTACTTGGTTGGAGAGTGAGAGGAAGTTCAATAATTTCATAGTTTGGCAAGGGCAGTATTATATGAGATGCAATCATTAGGGATGCAATACCTGAAGGAACTGTTAAAAACCACATATTAGATTAGGAGCTCTATCTTTTGATATATCAACCAACACAACAAAAGCTTGCAGAGAACAGAAACCAACATCATTCAATATTGATTGTGGATTTATGGGAATGCTACCTTGGAGAATACGACGCTTTTTCTATGGAGATAAGGTTAAGAAAAGGGACTTAATCTAGAATCATTTTCCTTGTTTCAATAGTTATGTGCATACTTTCATGGTGAGATACTTTGGTTGATGACCTAATATGACAAAAAGGAGTCTTTAAGATATTTCATAATGAAAAGGCATAACCAAGTAGCACTATTAGATAATGTAGGGGCATTCAAGATCTAATGACAACACATTTAAGGAATCACTCCATGCAATTTGCAAGGAATATCTCCAACTATTTGATATCAAATCTTAACACCACTTGTATTTCTATTGCAAAGGTCATTTGGGTCATTTGAGAGGAGATAGGAACCCATCAAGTTAAGAAGAAATTCCCATCCTTTAGGAAACCATTGTTCCGGACCATTCAAAAGGTTTTATGCAATAGATAAGAAGCACATGCATCAATGAAGAACTCTCCACTTAGGGAAGCCTCCAATGCTTGTATCATGGTGAAAAATGAAATGTCAAGGTGTAGATGCTTTATATGTGGAACTCCCTAGGCTAAGAAAAGATAATTGCCAGCTAGCACATTCCCCAAGGCTAAGAAGACCTATTATGAGGATAATCTAACTTGAAGGGGCCTCTCTATATATTTTAATATAGTTATTTTTGGAGGAAGCATGGATCTAGCCCGTCAAAGAAGGACGTCCCACTCAAGAGGACATTTGGAGGGATATCATGAGATATTTCACATGGTTCAAGGTATGTCTCGCATATTTGGAGGCATGATAAATCATCTAATCGATTATTGGAATGATTTACAAAGAAAAGAGGAGGAACTCCCTTCACAACTCAATGGAATTTTCTCTCCAAAGATAAGATCAAATACCATGACCCAAGGTAACACTGTAAATTGGAAAGTGACAAGTGGTGGCAAGAAAGCATTCAAACCCTATTGTATGCAATTTTCTCCCTTTAACGAGGAGAAGCTAGTTTTGAGGAGGCTTTTAGTGGCCCTTGAAGCATGGATCTAGAAACTACTAAATGTGGTTTACTTTTATTATTGGTTATTGGAGAGAAAAGTGGATCTAGCATCCACTTATTGATATTTTATTTCAAGGTAAGTTGAGTTAAATTTAGAATCTAGGAGGCCCTTTATATTTACTGAAGTCTTGTAGTTTAGTTATGCCCTTTGTAAAAGTACCGTTGAATCTGCCAACTAAAAAACTATTTCTTTCTCGTTCATCTAGCTTGAAAGCATGCAATTTTAGAGGTGCATTGGTCCTAGAATTTCCACAGCTAAATGGGATTAAAAGGGAGATACCAACCTCTATTTCTCCCTAGATAGTGACAGGACAACCATTTGTCAACCCACTTTAAAGCCTCTCATATGTGTTCAAGCATAAAATTTCCTCAACAATATTTGTCAGGTGGGCCTTATTTCCTTGTATGTTTAAATTATGTGGTGATTCTATGATATCATACAATGAAAACTAACCTCAAATCTTGTTCATAGATAGCCTATTGAGAGGGAAATGATGACACATGTACTATAGGAGGAGACAAATAGATATGCCTGGCCCAAAACCGGAAATACTATCCATCCCTCATCCATATATATATACAGAACATGGAATATAGCATAAATAGATAGAGGGATCCATTTGCAGTGATCCTAGAGTCTGCAAAGAAATAGTGATTGATGGATGTAAGAGATAGAATTTATATATTAAAGGAAAGGGATTCATAAATCCTATAAATGGATGTAGTTTAAAATTTGCAGTGATGCCTGCATGCTAAAATATTTAAGAGTGGGAGGGATATGCTGCATTGATATCTTGGTTTTTCCCTTACCATAACATGCCTCTAGGGATTGATATAGCATCAAAGCATCATCTTCACTATCATGAAAATGTTGTGAAAATATAAGAAATGATATTTGGCAATTGTTGTCTAGGAAATTTAAGAGTTTCGAGATAGTAGCTAGAAGGATTGTGCAGTTAAATTATATATTCCATCGCTATAGTACGGTTGTATTTAAATGGGGAAAATGCAAGGAAATAAAGAGAGTAGTTGCTGAATGAATTGTAGAGAAAGCTTGTCAAAGATGGCCAAATACACATTCTGAATCATAATTAGGTGTAGCAATTTGGATTCACTCCAAAATAAGCTAGATCATCAAAATTCTTATAAATATGAAATTACTGGATGTTCTAGTAATATGTCAATCAAACATAACCCCTTCATTTCTCAATCAACAACTCCTTTATCCTCGAAATAAACTAGAGTTTACAATTCATGAAAATTCCCTTGACCTATTATTCAAAGCTAAATAAATTCAATTCAACATACATAGAAAAGTAGGAAAATATCTTATTTGTGCATCAATATCATCTCCATATAAGATTTTCAAGGAAATATAATTAGAATGTCCAAATTTTCCTCTTGATTTGATGTCATATGAATACCAAGGGAACTTCCCTTAATTGGCTACTAAATTCAACCTGCCAATTACATACCTTTGGAACTCTTACATGATGTGCCCTCTGTATTAACTTCAACCTTCTTGCAAAATTTGGGATTTTGAATTCTGAAGTTTCTCAGAAAACCCAGTTTTTTCCATTGTAAACCCATATTGATAATTCTTTGAATCCCATATACCATGATGACCTAGTCTCAAGTGCAAGATTGATTTTTAATACCCCAAAAAAGTTTCTATTAAAAGTTGTTGTTTTGAGCCTCACAGTCTCCACATTGTTGTCAATTGAAATGAACAAAAACATGAAAATGAGAGCATTAGAGCCAACTGATAACATGAGAGGATGTTTGTGCTAGGCATATCAAGATTGATTTTTTTTTGAATTGTAATATGGCTTGCTCGATGCTGCAAAAGAGCGTTATATGCATTAAGAACACAAGCACGGAGCCCTCTACCTATTGCGTCTTGATCCATCCCAGGACTCAAAATAAACATGACAGACATGTAGAGAAACTCTAAAGTCCAAAAGAGTTTATTTACCTTTACTTGAAAAAGGAAGAAGAGGCTAGTGAAGTATAACGCTAATTTACCAATCTTTGAATGAATTGATAGGCAGAGAGGAAAGTAGGAATTGGAGGATAGAATGGGTAAAACAACAAACACAAATTACAATAATATCAAACTTTATTTTGGCGTCCCCTCCTTGAATAAACATAGAAATAGAGCAGTAGCACAATAATTGTATTAAAATCTTAATTACAGATTGCGGAGACCAATTATAATGAATCCAAGACATAAAATCTAAGGAAATAGGAGAAAAATATCTTGTGTATGAAGGGGGTCGATAGATATCTAACGGTACCCACCTAAACATAAAAATAAATAATGGGTGCACAACTCAACATACCTTTTGATATTGCTAGCTTCATTGACCTTTTCTAATGGCAACAATCACATAGTTTGCAATCTCTTATCTAAAAAACTTGTGAAGATAAATAAGATCTTTCTCAATCCCTATAGTTTTAACTTGCTCATCCCTCACCAAAATCGTAATCTTCTCCTTGTCCTCCAACTCAGGCTGCCCACCACATCCATCAAAAGCTTCGACCCAACTCAGGTCTCCCACTACATCTATCAAAAGCTTCGACCCATGTCTGAAAACCCTTATTGGTTGTGGGATAAATAAATTCCTCTACTAATGAATGCAAACCATGGGGCAGACTGATATCTCTAAACTTGAACAATAGGGCAATTGGCAGCACATCACTCCTTAAATAAAGTGAAGATGGAACATAGAACTGCAATTGAGGGGCATTTTCATCAAGTTGCCTATAATTTTCAAGATTTCTATCTTCAGAGAAAGTTTCCAGATAATCAAGGTTAAAAACAAAGTCTTTCTTGGGTAAGAGGTCCAACAAGAGAATGAAATTAAATGAATATTTTTGTATACTTCCATCATGAAAGGGGGTATCGTTTCCCAGACCCAACATCACAAAAAATGTTGCAGCATCCACAACTAAGGCACCCAGCTTGTAGTGAATCCACCAACCAAATACAAACCTGACCTGCATTGCCCAATTTGATGTGAAAATGAATCATCAACAAGAGGATAAAGGAGAATGCTATAAACCCGTGGAGGATAACTGAACTACCTATGATCTATTTGCTCCATATCTGAGTATGAACGAGCATTCTACATTTCCTTGGGGGCTGGTGAAATGGGTAACAATTGATGAATCTATGATTGGGTGGAGAAGGGATCCCAGGTGCTAGTTAATGGATTTCGTGATGTCTTCCCTCATGGATATGCAGGATCCTGTTAGATATGAATAACGAATCCAAATTTCTTCTGCCTCACTTACTTCCATGGCTATGCATGTTACTGGATCACTATACCATTGCTGTCCAGGTACTCACTCGGTATCCTCTTTGAATGCTTCCATTAATACGTGTGCGACGATTTACGTAAATCATTGCCTTGTGAATTATGACATAATTCACAAGGCCTCAAATTTCAAATCAGTACTGCCCGTCAATTCCCTCCTAAATTTTCGTTAAGCAAATTTCCCCAAAAAAATATAATAGCGACGAATGTAATATGCGTCGTTATAGCGACGAACGTCTGTCGCTATAGAAAGGTTATGGACTATGCGTCGCTATAACGATGATTGTTGGGGACATTTTCATTTTTTTCCAAAATTTTAAAACTGTTTTTCCACGAAAAATTCGATTTTAACTTATTCGTGGCAAAATGTCGTGAGAATTTTGAGACATATGTAGTCGTGTCATCGTGCAACGATTTAAGTATGAAAGCTAACTCCAACTAAATTTTCATAATGGTGTAATGAGCTAACACACATAAGCTTTCACTCATAGTGCCATGTTAGAAGGAAAACTAACTCCAGCTAGATTTCCATAATGGTGTAATGTATTTGATGACAATGTGGTTGTGTTAGATAAAAAATACCTTATGAAAGCTAACACACATTAGCTTTTACCAACCGTGCAATGTTTTAAGAACGAAAACTAACTCTAGCTAGATTTCCATCACGGTGCACTGTGATTGATGACAATGTGGTTGTGCTAGATGGAAAACTACATTATGAAAGCTTACACACATTAGAGTTCACTCACTGTGCAATGATTTATGGACGAAAGCTAACTCCAACTAGATTTCCATCGCGGTGTGATGTGATTGATGACAATGTGGTTGTATTAGATGAAAAACTACCTTATGAAAGCTAACACACATTAGCTTTCACTCATCGTGCCATGTTGTTAAAATGAAAGCTAACTCCAACTAGATTTCCATCATGGTGTAACGAACTAACACACATAAGCTTTCCCTTATAGTGCCATGTTATTAGAAGGAAAGCTAACTCCAGCTAGATTTCCATCATGGTGTAATGTATTTTATGACAATGTGGCTGTGTTAGATAGAAAACTACCTTATGAAAGCTACCAGACATTAGCTTTACTCACCGTGCAATGTTTTAAAAACGAAAGCTAACTTTAACTAGATTTCTATCATGGTGCATTGTGATTGATGAAAATGTGGTTGTGCTAGATGGAAAACTACACTATGAAATCTTACACACATTATATTTCCCTCACTGTGCAACGATTTAAGGATGAAAGCTAACTCCAGCTAGATTTCTGACACGGTGCAATGTGATTGATGATAATGTGCTTGTGTTACATGAAAAACTACCTTAAGAAAGCTAACACAAATTATCTTTCACTCATCGTGCCATGTTGTTAAAATGAAAGCTTTACTCCAGCTAGCTTTCCATCATGGTATAATGAACTAACACACATAAGCTTTCCCTTATAGTGCCATGTTGTTAGAAGAAAAATTAACTCCAGATAGATTTCCATCATGGTGTAATGTATTTGATAACAATGTGGATGTGTTAGATGGAAAACTACCTTATGAAAGCTAACATACATTAGCTTTACTCATGGTACAATGTTTTAATAATGAAAGCTAACTCCAGCTAGACTTCTATCACGGTGCGTTGTGATTGATGACAATGTGGTTGTGCTAGTTGGAAAACTACACTATGAAAGCTTACACATTAGATTTCACTCACTGTGCAATCATTTAAGGATGAAAGCTAACTCTAGCTAGATTTCCAATACAATGCAATGTGATTGATGACAATGTGGTTGTGTTACATGGAAAACTACCTTATGAAATCTAACACACATTAGCTTTCACTCAGCATGCCATGTTAAAATGAAAGCTAACTCCAACTAGATTTACATCATGGTGTAATAAGATAACACACATAAGCTTTCCTTTATAGTACCATGTTATTAGAAGGAAAACTAACTCCAGCTAGATTTCCATCATGGTGTAATGTATTTGATAACAATGTGGCTGTGTTAGATGAAAAACTAACTTATGAAATCTATTAGACATTAGCTTTACTCACCGTGCAATGATTTAAGGACGAAAGCTAACTCTAGCTAGATTTCCATTATGGTGTATTGTGATTGATGACAATGTAGTTGTGCTAAATAGAAAACTACACTATGAAATCTTACACATATTAGATTTCACTCATTGTGCAAAGATTTAAGGAAGAAAGCTAACTCCAGCTAGATTTCCATCATGGTGTAATGTGATTGATGATGATGTGGTTGTGTTACATGGAAAACTACATTATGAAAGCTAACACACATTAGCTTTCATTCATCGTGCCATCTTGTTAAAATGAAAGCTAACTCCAGCTAGATTTCCATCATGGTGTAATGAGATAACACACATAACATTTCTCTTATAGTGCCATGTTGTTAGAAGGAAATCTAACTCCAACTAGATTCTATCATGATGTAATGTATTTGATAACAATGTGGTTGTGTTAGATGGAAAACTACCTTATGAAAGCTAACACACATTAGCTTTACTCACCGTGCAATGTTTTAAGAACGAACAGTGCAATGTGATCGATGACGATGTGGTTGTATTAGATGAAAAACTACCTTATGAAAGCTAACACACATTAGCTTTCACTCATCATTCCATGTAGTTAAAAGGAAAGCTAACTCCAGCTAGATTTTCATCATGCTGTAATGAGCTAACACACACCAGCTTTCACTCATCGTGCATGTTGTTAGAAAGAAAGCTAACTCCAGCTAGATTTGCATCATGCTGTAATGTATTTGATGACGATGTGGCTGTGTTAGATGAAAAACTACCTTACGAAAGCTAACACACATTAGCTATTACTCACCATGCAAAGTTTTAAGTACGAACGGTAACTCTAGATAGATTTTCAACATGGTGCATTTTAATTGATGACAATGTGGTTGTGCTAAATGGAAAATTACATTCTAAAAGCTAACACACATTAGATTTCAGTAACCATGCAACAATTTAAGGGTTGAAAGCTAAGTCCAGCTATATTTCCATTACGGTGCAATGTGACAATGTGATAGTGTTAGATGGAAAACTACATTATGAAAGGTTACACACATTAGATTTCACTCATAGTGCAATGATTTAAGAATGAAAGCTAACTCCAACTAGATTTTCATCGTGGTGCAATGTGATTGATGACAATGTGGTTGTGTTAGATGAAAAACTACCTTATGAAAATTAACACACATTAATTTTAGTCATCGTGCAATGTTGTTAAAATGAAATTTAACTCCAGCTAGATTTTCATCATGGTGTAATGCGATAACACACATAAGCTTTTCCTCATAGTGCCATGTTGTTAGAAGGAAAGCTAACTCTAGCTAGATTTACATCATGGTGTAATGTATTTGATGACAATGTGGTTGTGTTAGATGGAAAACTACCTTATGAAAGCTAACATACATTAGCTTTACTCACCGTGAAATGTTTTAAGAATGAAAGTTAACTCTAGCTAGATTTTCATCATGGTGCATTGTGATTGATGACAGTGTCGTTGTGCTAGATGAAAAAATACACTATGAAAGCTTACACACATTATATTTCACTCATCGTGCAATGATTTAAGGATGAAAGCTAATTCCAGCTAGATTTTCTACACGGTGCAATGTGCTTGATGACAATGTGGTTGTGTTACACAGAAAACTACCTTATGAAAGGTAACACACAATAGCTTTCACTCATCATGCCATGTTGTTAAAATAAAAACTAACTCCAGCTATATTTCCATCATGGTGTAATGAGCTAACACACATAAGCTTTCCCTTATAGTGACATGTTGTTAGAAGGAAAGCTAACTCCAACTAGATTTCCATCATGATGTAACATATTTGATAACAATGTGGTTGTGTTAGATGGAAAAGTACCTTATGAAAGCTAACATACATTAGCTTTACTGACCGTGCAATGTTTTAAGAACGAAAGTTAACTTTAGCTAGATTTTCATCATGGTGCATTGTGATTGATGCCAATGTGGTTGTGTTAGATGGAAAACTACATTATGAAAGCTAACACACATTATATTTCACTCATCTGTAATCGTCTAAGGATGAAAGTTAACTCTAGCTAGATTTCCATCACGGAGCAATGCGATCGATGAGGATGTGCTTGTGTTAGATGAAAAACTATCTTATGAAAGCTAACACACATTAGCTTTCACTCGTCATGCCATGTTAGAAGAAAAACTAATTCCAGCTAGATTTGCATCATGGTGTAATGTATTTGATGACAATGTGGTCGTGTTAGATGGAAAACTACCTTACGAAAGCTAACACACATTAGTAATTACTAACCGTGCAATGTTTTAAGATCGAAAGCTAACTCTAGCTAGATTTCCAACATAGTGCATTTTGATTGATCACAATGTGGTTGTGCTAAATGAAAAACTGCATTATGAAAGCTAACACACATTAGATTTCATTCACCGTGTAACGATTTAAGGTCAAAAACTAACTCCAACTGGATTTCTATCACGGTGCAATGTGATAATGTGGTTGTGTTAGATAGAAAACTACATTATGAAAGCTAACACAAATTATATTTTACTCACCGTGCAATCATCTAACGATGAAAGCCAACTCCAGCCAGATTTCCATCATAGAGCAATGTGATCGATGACGATGTGGTTGTGTTAGATGAAAAACTACCTTATGAAAGCTAACACACATTAGCTTTCACTTGTCATGCCATGTTAGAAGGAAAACTAACTCCAGTTAGATTTGCATCATTGTGTAATGTATTTGATGACAATGTGGTTGTGTTAGATGAAAAACTACCTTACGAAAGATAACACACATTAGCAATTACTCACCGTGCAACGTTTTAAGAACGAAAACTAACTTTAGCTAGATTTTCAACATAGTGCATTTTGATTGATGACAATTTAGTTGTGCTAAATGAAAAACTCCATTATGAAAGCTAACACACATTAGATTTCATTCACCGTGCAACGATTTAAGGTCAAAAACTAACTCTAGCTAGATTTCCATCACGGTGCAATGTGACAATGTGGTTGTGTTAGATAGAAAACTAATTCTAACTAGATTTTCATTATGGTGTAATGAGTTAACACACATGAGCTTTCACTCATCGTGCCATGTTGTTAGGAGGAAAGTTAATTCCAATTAGATTTCCATCATGGTGTAATGTATTTGATGACAATGTGGTTGTGTTAGATGGAAAACTATCTTGTGAAAGCTAACTCCACTAGATTTTCATCATAGTGCATTATGATTGATGAAACTACATTATGAAAGCTAACACATTAGATTTCACTCATTGTGCAATGATTTAAGGTCTTCATCTAACTTCAACTAGATTTTCGTCATGGTGTTATGTATTTGATGACAATGTGACTCTTTTAGATATAAAACTACCTTATGAATTCTAACACACATTAACTTTCACTCACCGTGCAATGTTTTAAAAACAAAAGCTAACTTCAACTAGATTTTCATCTTGGTGCAATGAGCTAACACATTAGCTTTCACTCACCATACAATGCTTTAAGAATGAAAGCTAACATGTTAAAATGAAAGCTAATTATAGCTATATTTCCATCATCGTGTTATGTATTTGATGGAAATATGGTTGTTTTAGATAGAAAACTACCTTATGAAAACTAGCACACATTAACTTTCACTCAACGTGCAATGTTTTAAGAACAAAAGCTAACTCCAACTAGCTTTCCATCATGGTGCAATGACCTAACACATATATTAACTTTCACTCATCATGCCATGTTGTTAGAATGAAAGTTAACTCCAACTAGAGTTTCATCATGTGGTCATGTAGTTGAGGACAATGTGGCTGTGTTAGATGAAAAACTAACTTATGACAACTAACACACATTAACTTTTACGAAAGCTAACTTCAACTAGATTTTCATCATGGTGAATTGTGATTGATGATAATGTGGTTGTGCTAAATAAGAAACTACATTATGAAAGCTAACACACATTAGATTTCACTCATCGTGCAACGATTTAAAGACGAAAGCTAACTCCAAGTAGATCTCCATTACGATGCAATGTGATTGATGACAATGTGGTTATGGTAGATGAAAAACTACCTTATGAAAGCTAACACACATTACATTTTTCTCATCGTGCCATGTTGTTAAAAGGAAAGCTAACTCCAGCTAGATTTCCATCATGGTGTGATATATTTCATGATAATGTGGTTGTTTTAGATAGAAAGCTACCTTGTGAAAACTAACACACATTAGATTTCACTCACCGTGCAATGTTTTAAGAACAAAATCCAACTCCAGCTAGATTTCTATCATGGTGCAATGTGATTGATGACAATGTGGCTGTGTTAGATTTAAAATTGCATTATGAAAACTAACACATATTAACTTTCACTCACGGTGCAATGTTTTAAGAATGAAAGCTAACTGTAACTAGATTTCCATCATGGTGCAATGTGATTGATGACAATGTGGTCGTGTGAGATGAAAAACTACTTTATGAAAAGTAACACATTTTAGATTTCAATAACCGTGCAATGTTTTAAGAACGAAAACTAACACTAGCTAGATTTTCATCGTGGTGCAATGTGATAGATGACAATGTAGTTATGTTAGATAGAAAACTTCCTTATGAAAGCTATCGCACGTTAGGTTTCACTCACCATGCCATGTTGTTAGAAGGAAGCTAACTCCACTATATTTCTATTATGGTGTAATGTATTTGATGACAATGTGGTTGTATTAGATGGAAAACTACCTTATGAAAACTAACACGGATTAGCTTTTAGTCACCATGCAATGTTTTATGAATGAAAGCTAACTCCAACTATATTTCCATCACGGTGTAATGTGATTGATGACAACGTGGTTCTGTTAGATGGAAAACTACATTAGGAAAAGTAACACACATTAACTTTCATTCATCGTTCAACATTTTAAGAACGGAAGCTAACTCTAGCTAGATTTGTAGCACATTTATACACACATCAATAATGTAAGTGCCATGTCCATAGTCAAATAGGAATTTGGTGGGTTTATCTAAGTTGATATCTGTCATTCTCTGATACTTCTTGGATCTCTTATTCTGATCTCTTTATATATATTTTATGTAATTTATATGTAAATTCCATTTTTCTAGCATGCACAAGATGTAGGGGAACAATGTTTCGTGGCATACAAAAGGGCTACCCTATTGTTTTGGATTATTGCAACTATATTACTTTTTTGAACATACACTTCATATGGTTTAACCTTAATTACAAACTACAATTCAAATGTGTTACAGAAATTGGGAGGAGTTACAATGGAAAATATAATTTTGATAAGAGGCGACTATGTTGACCTCCTAATTAATGGTAAAGTTATTGGACTAGGAAGGGTTGAATCTACAGAGACTACAACTCATTATGGTGGAGAAAGGATTAATGTAGGATATGTTATGGTTTTGATAATTGATGTCATTGAACCACATTTGATTGTGGAAGATGTTGATGAAGGGGACTTACATCCATGGAAGATAATAGATTTGAGGTATAACAAAGGTAAATCAAAATGTTGAAGCACATGTTAAGTGTTTTTGATAGTACATTGCTTTTTTTTGAGAAAATACTAAGTTTGTTTAATTTGCAGTATATGTGCAAATGTCTCTTCTGCATTTTATATTGGAGACACGGTAGATCTTTTGCAATGTGGAGTGAAGGTGGGTGAAGGTTCCATATTCAATACAAAGATTGGTCATAAGGTGCATGGAAGGATGGTAAATAAAGGATCCATAGTGGTTAACATTGTGAAGGTGTTAAAATATGATGCTCTTTTTCTACATCCAACAGGATTTGAGAATACACTAGGGGGTGCATTGGTATCTTATGAGATTTGGCCAGAATCAGATTTGGAACCTCATTGTCAGATCATCTAGTAAATATTCCCCAAGATAGGCTTACATTCACATGTAAATAGGTTTCTCCTACACATGAGTGCACAGGAACAAGCATGTGCATTGCCAAAGGGATCATAGTTAATGTTCGTGAGGATGACATGGTTGAGGGTGAAATGTTAGGTGAAAATGAATTCATTGTTTTTGTGGACGACATAGGAAGAAATTGTGAAAGATGTAGGATTGGGGATAAGTTTATACATTGTTTGGTTAGATGGCTAATAAATAAGTTGGTGGACAATGAAGGTGAGATTTTAAGGGTGAATGAAAATTTCAAAGAGGCACCCAAGGAAATGGCGGTATGGGATCTTATAGAGGACACAAGTCCCTTAAATACATGGGATGGTGATATTTATAATGAAAAAGATACAGAATCAATTGCTATGCATGTAATTAGAACATATAAAAGGATTAAACGAATTGTGGCTACAAAAAAAGTTGGAAACTTTCAAACACAGAGAGATGAAGAGAAAGAAATTCGACTTTTTCCAGTGGATGAATGTTGCAAACAAGATTGTCTTCAACATGTGGATAGGAAATCCATTGCAGCTGCTAGAAGGGGTATGAAACTCTTAAAATTAATGGTATTAGGGAATTTGTCTTGAATTCACTCCTTTCCAACACAATCATGTCAAAGAGCCATGGCCATGGCCTACCTCCTACTGTTAGGAAAGTAAAGGACATGAGGTTTAATGGAGATATTATTTGTAAGAAAGAATGGTACAAGATACATAATATTCCTCAAAGCACCTTCAATACTTACCAACATAATTTCCAACAAGGACATGTCAAAAGAATACATGGTAACACCAACAAATGCAAACCACGTGCACATACTATGGCAACCATAGAAATATTGCACAAAATTGTAATGGATAATTCAGATTTTTCATCGGACCAAACACGACAAGTTGAAGAAGATGGAATGCCTGCTCCTTTAAGATTGATGCCATCAACGTACACCCAAAGTTCTTTGTTAAAAGAGATCGATGAGGCTCTTCAAGAGCTCAAATTCCCTAATAGCATTAATTTTAAGAGTTTCATACCCCTTCTAGCAGTTACAATGGATTTCCTATCCACATGTTGAAGACATGAGCAAGATTTAGAATACTATTTTCTATATGTGGCATTCTCAAAGAACACTAACTTCAGTAAATGTAGTGAATGTATCGTGTTGAAAGCACAAATGAAGACAACAACTACAAAAGAGTTGGAAGAAAATGAACGAGCTAGACTGAAGAAACATAATAAGATTGTTATGTGTGGAAGATATTGCTACTATTCCCACATAATTATGTCAGAGCGGTATCCAAAGGAATACTTGAGCATTATCCATGATAAAATGGCAAAACACAGATTTCAATCCCAAGATTACGTGTCAAATCAAAATCTGTTGCAGGAACAAACTTGGGTTTGTCGTTGACAAGTATGCTAACACATGGGCATAGAACAGGAGGTTTTGGTCATTTTTC
>LPNX010979780.1:0-22912 GCA_001517045.1 Pseudotsuga menziesii | reverse complement strand
TCTTGTACTCAATGATGTTCCAGTTATGAGGTATAAAGAATCCATTAGAGACATTGAGTGGTCAGAACCAGTTGAGTTGTGGAATATAGATGATGAAGGTTTACCTATATTGCCCATAGGGAAGCCATCTTTTTTACGTCCCAAAGACAATGATGTTTATTTAAAAGAACTAAAGGAAGGAATAACATCATACATAAAAATGTGGGAAGAGACTATTGGCAATGAGAATTCACCAATTGTTACAGAGGAATGGAATACAAAACTAGAGTATTGGAAAAGAGTTCTTGATGCATTAGATGGAATCTACAATGACCATACATCCTTGGATGAAAGTGATTCTTTTGCTGATGATTTTTGGCCCAAGACGAGGCAAAATGTTAACATTGATGGTAATGCACTCCATGCAATATCAAGTATTATGGATGGGGATTTTGATAATGTGATAGATGAAGCGATATATGTTGGACCCAAGTGCAGTGATCCAAATCCAACATTCGATCCTAGATTTGATGTTGAGAAAGGAAAGATGTTGTTTGTTAGATCAGGAAATGAGGATGAAGGAGAGACGATTTGGATGGCAAAAGCCACCTCAGATATCTTCCAGGATGATGACATCGAGACCCTTCATGTAAAGATTGATTGGTGGCAGCCTAGCTCAGGGAAATACAAGGGAAAATTTTTAGAACAATATTGGGTACCAAATCCTAATGAGACATAACTTGGATCTATTCCAGTTAATACCATAGTTTGGGCATGTATGCCAAAGAAAGAATATTGTAGGAAGACCAAGATAAATAAATGTGGTGTACAAGATGTACTTGATCTGCTTGAGCGGATATAAGGAGATTATGTGGAGATGATTCATGAATGTAATTTTGATTTTTGAATGACTTTTAGTATACATGAAGAAACATTTTTCAATGTTTGTAGTATAATAAATACTCTTCAAGCTACTTTTTGAGGAGTTTTATATTATTTACTACATATATGAAAATTCCACTTCAAGTTCAATGTTAATTCATGTGATGATACTTTAGGCGAATTAGATAACACCATTCAAATTTTAACTTTTCAATTTGTCTTTTAGATCAACATAACATCTCACTATATCAAATGTGCATAATTATATTCATTAATGCATGTACAAAACCGTTACCTTGTTTATTATTAGCTTTTGCTCACTCTCTTCAATACAATTTTGAGCTTTTCATTTTGTTCCTCTGATGATTGGTGGAGTGTCCACTCGAAACGTTTCAACTCACACAATTTAATTCCATAAAATCTCTTTGTCATTATGATTAACTCTGGAAATCTTCATCCTGAAGTTGTACTTGATCTGCTTGAGAAAATATAAGGAGATTAGGTGGAGATGATTCATGAATGTAATTTTGCTTTTTGAATGACTTATTAATATACATGAAGAAAAAGTTGTCAATGTTTGTAGTATATCAAATATTCTCTTCAAGCTACCTTTTGACAAATTTTATATTATTTTCTACATATATGAAAATTTTGGTTCAACTTCAATGTTAATTCATGTGATGATAGTTTATGCGAATGCACCTTAAAAAACCTTCAAGACCTGCTTTGTGAAAAAATGTAATGCACTTGCAATAAGGTTTGAAGTGAGTTTTCCCTATTATTCGTTATTATAGTTGATATAAATTTAATTATACTACTATGCTACATTCAAATTAATAATTATATTTTCTCGTGTAGACTTTAAAGTGGTGCCAATTTTGTACTAGTATATTAACTTATACTCAAAAAATACAGTTCTAACATTTTGAGTGTGCAGGTTTTATCAGTTTGTCACCATTGTGATTGATTTTCTGGATTAAACTGTGTGAAGGTTTTTCAGACCAACGTTTGAGAGGACACTCCACCCATGCTTGTTACATGAACCATGAAAAACTCATTGTGGACTGAAAAGATTTCACATAACTTAATCCATAAAATCAATCATTAAGTAGTAACATCATGTTAACTTTAATTCATGTTGGACATTTTCATCAAATATATTGCATCATAAAGACTATTTAATCCATGTGAGATTTAATGCAGATTGTAATGCACTACATGTAATATAAGTATTATGGATGGAGATTTTGAGAATGTGACGAATGAATTGGTATATGTTGGACCCAAGTGCAACAAGCTAAAGCCAAGATTCAATCCTATGATTGAAGTTGAGAAAGGAAAGATGTTGCTAGTTAGATCATGAACTGAGGATGAAGGAGAGATGATTTGGATTGCAAAAACCACCTCATATATCTTCCAGAATGATGAAATTGAGACTCTTCATGTAAAGGTTGATTGATGGAAGCCTAGTTCAAGGAAATATAAGGGAAAATTTTAGAACAATATTGGGTACCAAACCTTCATGACACATGAATTGGATCTATTCCAGTTAATACCATAGTTTGGGCATGGATACAAAAGAAAGCAGATTGTAGTAAGACCATGATAAATAAATGTGGTGTACAAGTTGTAATTGATTTGTTTGACTGAATATAAGGAGATTAGGCGGAGATGTTTCATGAAGTGAATTTTCTCTTTGAACGAGTTATTAATATACAAGAAGAAACACTTTTCAATGTTTGTTGTATATCAAATATTCTCTTCAAGCCCTTTTTGAGGAATTTTATATTATTTACTAATATGAAAATTTTGGTTCAACTTCTATGTTAATTCATGTGATGGTACTTTATGTGAATTAGATAACACCATTCAATTTTTAACTTTTTAATTTGCTTTTGATATAAACTCAACATGTCACTATATCAAATGTGCATAATCATATTCAATAATGAACCTTAAAACATCTTCTAGACTTCCTTTGTGAATACTGTAAAGCATGTGCAATAAGGTTTGAAGTGACTTTTCCCTATTATTTGTTATTATAATTGATATAAATTTAATTGCTTTACTCGGTTGTATTCTAATTAAAATTATATTTTCTTCTGTAGACTTTAAAGTGGTGTGAACTTTGTACTAGTGCAATATCTTATACTCAACAAAGACAAAGTAGTAACATTTCTAGAGTGTAGGCTTTCACAGTTTGTCATCATTGTGAATGATTTTCTGGATTAAGTTGTTAGTGAGTTTTTCAAATCAACATTTCAAGTGGGAACTCCATGCATGATCGTCGGGGGAACAATGTAAAATTCATTATGGTTTTAAAAGCTTTCACATAGCTTAGGTGTTAACACAATCCCTCTCCCCCCATGTTGTAAAGGGTGCTAGCTCAATGGAAGAGCACCTGCATTACAAGCAGGATGATGGTGGTTCGATTCCTCCGTGCCCTAACAAAAATTAATAGATGATATAAAATCTTAATGATAATATAAATATTGTAAGATATCTATATTTTCAATATAAATATGCTCTTTTCAATTAAACACATTGTTCAAATACTTCATAAATAAATAAAGAACACTTGCGATAATTAGTCCAGTTGGTTTTCTCCCTTTCCTCTTAAATATGAGAAAAATCAAAGTGTACTGCACTAATCCTAATATATTTCAGAATTGATTTTGACAGTTAAAATAATTAATATTAATAAATAAGGGAGGCTTTACTAACATCAATATCATTAAATAAATTTATAGGTAAGAAATTTCTCACGTTAATCGATTATTCATAAAGTAAACATTTATCAACTCAATTTTTAATACACTACCACTACCAATAACAATAATAATAAATTATATTGCTATTTTAATTCATAATTTACTTTAATTATTACAAGGGTAAAACTTAGACTTTAAAGTCATAAAATATTTTCTCGTTTTGATTATAAGCGGTGTCAACTTCCAAAAATAAAACAACATACTCAACAAAGACAAAAATAATTACTATGACAATGTTTATAATTGTTGTATTAACAAATACAATGTTGGTATTATGTCATAAAATAATTTAATCAACTTAAAATTTAATAAAAACTATAAATAATATTAATAGAAGTTATGTAAGGATTCTAAGGCTGTGACTTTCCTCATTTTCAAAGAACCCAATCTAGAGGAAGTTCTAAATTCTAGATCTAACCCATCTAGTTCTAATTGAGATGTAATATTTCCTCTAGTTCTAATTGAGATGTAATATTTCCTTTTGAATGGTTGAATACTAAAGTTTTACTTGAAATAAATAAAAAATATTAATTGAGAAAATAGTTCATTGGATTAATTCTTCCAAATTTAATGGAATAGTTCTTTGAGTTGATTTTTCTAGATTTAATAGAATATGTATTTAGAGATTTACAAAAAAAACTCAATGTGGATGAAGTCCCTGTAATAGAATATTTCCAAATTTAATGAAATATGTGTTAAAAGGTTTTGGTGGATTTAGATCTGCCCTTAGTTAATTAGGTAAGGTTAAGAAGTTCCTTTTGACAAAAAACAAGACAAGAATCAAACACCAACAATGATATTAAACAACAACCTTATCTCATGGAGGATTACTTGGGTCAAAGGGTACCTACTATTGATGAAATATATGTGGGTCCTTCCTGCAACAAGCCTACCGAGGAATTTGATCTAAGAAAACATGTGAAGAAAAATCATATGCTCATTGTACAACCAAGTGATAATAACACAATATGGTCAAGGAAGGAATTAGGTGATGTTTACAGAGACATAGTTGATATGGAGAGATGCCAAGCTATAGTTTAATGGTGGAAACCCAATAGATGATATGGTGGAAATCCAATTGGATGAGATAAAGATGATATCATTGATGTGGATAGCATAATATGAGTCTAGAAATTATGGGCGAATTCAAAGGAAGAAAAGGTAAACATAAATGAAAAGGGACATATGGACATTAATATATATCAACAATAGGTGGGAATCAAATGTATGTAATCATGAATGAGGCGTTACTTCTATGTTTGAAGAAATATAACAAGCCTATTTATCTTGAACTCATATTTAATCTCTCTCCAAATTACTCTATTACCATACGAGGCAACCATTTCATAATATGTTTTAATTATTAACGGAAAATGAGATATCAAATGAATTTATTTCTATGATTATTTCATAATTTGTATAATTTTGGTCATAGTAAAGAAAGAAACCTTGAAAATGGGCCTTCACGCATGTTTATTCCTATGAATGTTGTTAATTCCCTAGAGATGTTCAAAGGCCAAATTTGGACTATGTTAGGACAAGGTGAAGGTGACCTCAGAAGATGATAACATAGATGAAGTGTGTGAGGTTCCATTTTTATAATATTTACACATTCAAGGTGGAGGAAAACATATTGAACAATGAAGAATTGAGTAGTTTAAACAAAATGCAAATCATTCTCCGTTATGCTTGATAATAGATACCAATACATTCATATAATTAAACAACAACATAAACCATATATTACTATTCAAGCATGAACATAGATGAAGGAACATAGCTCATATTAACATAAAGTCTGTATTCCAATCGCAATAACCAAAATACATTTATATTAGTGCTATAAACATGGTGCAAAGCGCGTGGCTCAATGATTTCATTTTATCAAGATAATTTCATCGACAACAAATAAGTATGGAATAATAGTAGAAGAACAAAATATGTTGTTTAAAACACCTAGTATATTCTGATAATGTAATTTATATAATCACTATTTAGCTAAGTGAGAAAAGATAAGTACCACCTCTATAAACACTTATGGAATACCTCAATTTCCATTTCAGACCATCCTACAAGTTGGATATTACTCTTTAGATAGGTTCATAGATCAACAAGTATAGTGTTAGAGTTACCATGAGCCAAAATTATTCTAAACTATACTATATAATTCAAAATTCCAAGAAAGGTCTATGCTCCTTCTCCTACTTTTTTGAATGGAGTGAGTGAGGAAGGGTTAGTGGTCCAACTAATTTCCAACCAATCTCTTCTTTTATGTGTTTCATTATATTAATTTTGTTGTTTCTAACTTCATAAATAAATTGTTTGGATTTATTTAGTCTTAGTCAAACACTTTCTAGTGGACTTCTTCCCAGGTGTGTGTCTAGTGGATTGTCTAGCTATCTGCACTATTGTCTTCTCTGCTGGAATGGATGGCCACACTCTTGGGATATTTATGAATCCTCATGGATTCAACTTCCATGCCAACATTTGTGTATTTTTCATATGAGATAGGGGTAGGTGTTTGAATATATTTATGAGATTCATCCATAATTCAATATCCTCTATCAATTTCGCAACTATCATAACCCCATTTCAAGGCCCACTTAAATCTCAAAATATCTCTCTTCATTATTATTTTCCTTTAACTTTTCCATATATTTTTCTTTACTATACAGGTCTCAATTTCCATCCCACAAATGGGGCAATCCTCTAGAAACAACATCTTTAAATAGGCCTATGAAAAATAAAACCTCTGATGTTAAACTCCTTATTTTGTTTTGAACACTCATCGTCAATGCTCTCTTAGTAATCACTTTGTTAGCATCCTTGATTATGTGTATTCTTATTGTAACCCCTATTTTTACTAACTACCTGTTATTTCTACTATTCAAATATTTGATTGCATCTTTTGCATCTTTGTAATAAAATCAACCTTTGCTTCTATTCTTTTTATTCCAGCAATAGCAGTGGTGGCTACCTCTAGTTCACCATGTATCACATCAAACTAGTCCTGATGCATGATGACTTCTTTTGATCTCTTTTCCCGAAATATTTCTTGATATCCTTTCAAGGGTGATTTCCTTGTAATTCATGATTTAATTGATAAACTTTGTATTCTAGTTCATATTTCTCATTTTCCAAATGGGAAATGAGTTCCTCCTTTTCTGTTACATCATTCTCTAGTTATTTTATAATGAAATCCTTTTCTTTTATAAAATATGATTGAGTATCTGCTTCAATTTTCTCAACATGTTGATCAACTTCAGTCTATTTTTCCTAATTTATTTGGATCCATTCTTCCTTTCCTATTGACTGAGGGATTTTTTGGCATGATTTAGATTCTAGTTGAGTACATAAGGATGTTCGTTTTAGCTTCATTGTTGAAAGTTTCAATTCCAGACCATCGACCCTTTTCATGTACTCCTCAATTTGTGACTTATAGTACAACATATTTTGATTTATTTTGTCTCTCTCCTCCTGTAATTTTACCAGCTCTAGAGTTTGGACATGCTTTATGTCAAGCACATGCAATTTATTTTTTGGGACAATAATTTCATTTTCCTTTTGATGTAGGAAGGATTGTGCACATGTAGTATTAGTTGGATTAACTCCCAAGAGCACAATTTTACTTCCCAATTCCTTGATAGTTATTTGTTTAGCCTTGGTTTCTACCTTTCTCCCTTTAGTAACTTCTCCATCTTCCCTAATGCAAGAATTAATTTATTTTCACCAATTGAAGATTGCAGTAAATATTTACATAAGAAATAACTCGATTACCTGTAAATTCAACTCTATCCAAAGGATTGAATTTACAATCAATCTTATACTTGCTTGCTTTCCAATCATCAAGTGTTTTGGAGATCAGGACTTTTGGTTCCAAAAATACCATTCCGAGAGTACTTCCGTTATGATTTGCAACTGTCAATAATTTCTTTGTTGTGGGAACCATTTCATTTATAAGTTCTTTCATTATTTCCATACTTTTCTTTCTTATGCCTTGATATTATATATATATTGTTTGGTTCTCTTGATATCATCTTGTAGAATATTGGATTTTTTGTGTCTGAGTTGGTCCAAACACTAGCGAGGGATAATGATTTATAATGACAAGAGGAATATTTATGGTAGCTTGAGGCAAATTTGATGTTGCTCCTACTTCACTAGATTATTCCTCAACATTTGTGTGTTCTACCATGGGAAGTTCCCCTCTTACTTCTGCTCCATTCTAGATTTGTTGTATAGAGGATTTGATTCTAGTTCATTAATTTCCATATCTTCTTATGTCTCTTTAGGAAATCTCTTGACCCTTTCTTTTGTAGTTTGAGTTTATGGAGCCACCTTAGTACTTCCTAGAGTTGCTTGAACTTGTTCTTGATTTGGTAGGTTTTTTTTTCTTTCCCTTTCAAAGTGGGGCATGAAGATATATTTGTAGTTCTTATTTTCCATTACTTTCTTGGAATTAAGCTAGTGTCGGTCATAGGCCCATTTGTTATCCTTATCTAAACTCAATTGCTTCAGCATTTTTTTGCATACGTCAAATTCCCTCTACCCTTTACTGGGAATAGGCCCATGTCCTTAGGTAATTTTAAAGCGATAGGGTGCTTATCCTTTACAAAATAAACTTGATATGATAAAATCATTTTCTTAATATATTATAGGGAAAGCACCATAGGTGTCATGAAAACCAGTGATTTGTAAGGTTCTTGTTCAAGTCCATACATTCTTAAGTTAGAATGTTTTTCATACATGAACCAGTCACCCATATTGGCATCTGGGATTAATTTCAACATTTCTTGATACTGATTAAAAATCTTTGGTGGAGTCGAACCTTTCATGAGATAGTATGCCTCATTTTTTACCATGTCTATGAACATTTGAAAATTGAAGTTGTCAGGTTGTTTGAGGACCAAATATGTCCACTTATTAGCAGGAAGGTGGTTCCCTTGTTTCCCTATGGAATTTAACCCAATATCTTTGAAATGTGCTACATTTTGATACAAAA
Organism: Pseudotsuga menziesii; assembly: GCA_001517045.1. Lineage (NCBI taxonomy): Eukaryota > Viridiplantae > Streptophyta > Pinopsida > Pinales > Pinaceae > Pseudotsuga > Pseudotsuga menziesii. Next base: position 14,278 of record LPNX010979780.1, on the reverse strand, counting down.
ATGTAAAAAATAGGTAGGAGGGATACCTAAATTTCTCTAAAGTTGGAAATTTGGTAATCAAGACATTAATTTTATTAGTTGGATATTGGCATAGGTCAAATTTTTGGTGGCATAAACCTTGTTATTGCAGTTATCAAGGCCTAAAAACCCACGGTGGATTCATTGGTTGCTTTATCATGGTATTATCCTAGCAAGAATCTTATTAAAGTGATAGCCTTACTTGAGTGTTCTAAGAACGAAGAGGAGGTATAAGGTGGGTAGACAAATGAGATTTCTATACCTTATTTTAGGTGCTAAGAAAGGAAATTACTTTTCTCAATAGGATTTGTGGATTTATATGGTACAACTATATTTTATTCATTAAAGGTTGTAGGGGATGGAAAGTACACAAAACACAACATTTCGTTAGGGAATCCTTTGATATTGTGCATAAAGGGATAGACTGGTCAGGGAAAATTATGATTCTCCTGTCCACTAAATATTGGGAAACACACTATCTAAAAAAATCATGAAAGAGATATTCCACAGACATACCATAGGGTCTATATTGGTTTCCCATAAGTGACAGGGTTCTAGGATGGAAAAGTGGTTTTTATTTGTTGTAGCGATTATAAACTGGATGTTGGAGGATGGCACATAATTGTCGAAAATATTGGTCTTGTGGTCATACAACTGTTCAGTAGAAGAGATTCTAGGTTTGGGAGTTTTTTCTTTTGAGCAATAGGACACCATGGGTAATAATTTCAACTTCAGTAATAAAATTAAAAGAAATAGGAAGGTTACGATAATAGAGTTACCTAGTGGGTAGATGAGTAGTGGGAAGATGGAACTCCATAATTGATGTTGGTATTTCAAATACAAAGCTTGTTACAAGTGTTTTCTCCCTTTTACAAAGTATAAAGGGGTTTCTTATTTTGAATATTTTCACTTTATCAACATGAAATTAGAATTAGAATTAGATGGTGTTGATTTCTTTGTTAATTTATTTGTATGATGTGTCCATTTCTAGTCTATTTGTGGACACTATTTCACATTCCATTGTGTGCAATGGAATCCTTCATATCAGTTTACATGGGAACAAATGGAAATCATCCTTTTTTAGGTTGGGTGGTAATGGTTCTACCCAAAAGTGGTGTGAAAACTCTAACTTGGGATTTGTTTTCAATTAGACTATGCCACATGACCTGGCACTTTTGGGCCAACAAATCATCATGTTTTCTTTTTTTGCGTGGTATTTGATGAAGTGAACCAACAATCATACTTTTGAAAACAAATAATCACACTATTGAAAACCAATATTCACACTTTGAGAAGATGTTTTCAATCCATATTCTCATTGGGAAGTGTAATTTTAATGAAATCGGATTTAGTCTATCATGTTCTCCTTGCCTACTTAAATCCATATCTCCCCACTTGAAATTCCTAAATCCTCCCAACCCTTTGACCCTTCCCCACCAATTCACAACTCTTCTACTTAAGGTAAATTCAATGTGCTTAACATCAAACATGCATTTTATTGATACAAATCATGTGTTCTTTTTATCTATAAAAATCACACACGGATTTTGTAAAGATAAATCACACACATGTTTTCTATGAACTTGATTCAGGTGGGAATATAAATTTGAATTTAAAAAGAATGTGCTTGCATTCCTTACCACCTAAACTGAGCCTACTCACATGTTTGTGTGTCATCCCTATATTATGTGTCTGATTACGAGTTAGCTTTGGATTAACCAGATATGTGCTATAGAATATGGTAAACCATATCTAATTGGGAATTTCATCCATTTTCTCAATATGCCTACTTTTTACCTCTCGTTACAGTATGCTACACACAACCATTTTTTTATAAAAATTTAGACATAGATAGAATTTTTTTTGCATATTCCAAATATGTAATTATCTTAAGACTATTATTTTTAATATATTTTCCCATTTTTCTTGTGTCATAACTCCTTACCTCCAAAAACACGTTGTTACTTTTTCTTCCATAAATTTTTCATTTCTCAAGCATTTAAAATAAAAATGGTATGTTGCACTACTAGAGACTAACATATACATGCTATAAAAATCATATTTCATGATCATAACATTAAGTCCTTCAAAATATGCACGACACTAGATGTATTGTTTTCGAGTTTCGATCACTTAGATAATTAAAAATAAAAAAAATAAAAAAATAAATTTATTTTGGAAAAATAGTGTCGCACTAGTACTATTCATTATTTATATGTCTAACAAATTTTGTCAATTGATTCCATCATTTAGGCACTGAAAGGATGCACTCACACAAACATATAAATTATCATTTGCTAAAATATAAAAAAGTAATTGTTAGAGATGATCAAACTTGAGATAGTTATGCACATTTTCAATAGATAAAATTTATATCTTCAGAAATGTGGTCAATTTCCTATATTTTATCCTTTTCACTCAAAGCAAGATTTATCATGTATGTATCTCAAAATATCAATTTGAGTTGAGGGATGCTGTTTTTTTCTGTTTTCGATTGCATCTAACACGTCAAAAGAGACCCTCAATGGCTTGCACCAGCCTATATATAAATAAAATAATATTAATATGACAATGATATATATATATATATATATATATATATAAAGAAACACACACACACACACACAAGGAAGCAAGTCTCTACCACCTTTAAGAGCATGGCTATGTATAGTACCTAAAACGATTTTACTACAATTATTATTACATCTAAATTTAAAGAGTTGTGTGATAAAGAATTAGAGGAAAAGAGAAAAGTAAGAGATTCTAAGGTCATGATCAACCGTAATTTAGAAGAGAAAAATAATTGCTCTTTTAACTAGTGTAAATAAGATAATCAACATTAATCAAATAAGAACAAACTCCATAATAGCATTAATCTAGATGAGGACCTTTTGGCACGATTGGGAATGCATTTTGAGCACTCATTTTTTCAATATGATTCCCATAGGTTGTATTGTATTCTTCATAAGAGACATTATCTTATCCTTGTCCTTAATTCACGATGGGTGTCTACTAATGTAGAGAGAAGGTTGATCAAAATATTGCATAATGTGTAGCTAATTTAGGTGAGATACAATCTTTGGGTGTTTGCATGGTTATTGATTTACCAATTCCTTCCTACCAAGCAACAATTTGCAAAAAGTGGTCCCTCAAATGGCCTCTACCCTTGCTACCTCAAGTTGGAATCAGTGAAGCCCCTATTATGGGAATTCTATTTTGATAGGTCTTGCTGGGAGTAAGTTCAGTTTGAGCACGCAACCTTTTTTCAAGGGAGGTTACATTGGAGAATAGTTATACAAGGTGATGTTGGAGCTCTCGTACGATCCTCACTCTATGGTGTTTTTAACTTCTCAAGGGTTTCAACATTGTTTGTTTTTTTGAAGCTTCAATGCAGATACATTTTTGAAAATGAGATTATTTCTTTGGCTATGTCTTGTTAACTATGGAAAGATGATGTATGAGAGGAGATATTAACTAAAGGATGAGTCCTATTAATCAAAGATTCTAAGGGATTAGATCCATATGCAAACTTAGATTTTATTGGAATTTTAGTTTCTTTGAGAAAGAGGACATGAATATATTTTCCGTTTTTCTTTCTTTCTTCAAGGATGAGGATGGAACAAATTCTCTTGAGCTCCATAGAGAAACTAGTCATGAAGAGTGTTGAAAATGAAAACCACTTTCTCATAGAATGTCTGGATTACACCCACATAAAATCCCAATTTCAAAAAACAACGTCGTTCTCCTCTACACTTTTTTGACTCTACATTGATGAGCTATAGTAAATTATATCAGATCCATTAGGTGCCATAGATGGTAGCTTAGTAATAAAATTTCCAATGCAGTTTTGGCAATAGAAAAACTAAGGATGTGTTTCAAAATATAGACAATAAAGAAGAACCCATTCATCAATATATTTCAAAAGAGGGACCAAAAATGCATCATGTTGTGAAACAATTAGAAATATAGATTTTTGATTTATAACTAGGGGGTGTTAAAAAAGTAGGATTGGGAGTGAAAACAAAATGGAGATTTTGGGCCACCAAATTTTCATGGATGAAAACTGAGACAATTGTTTTCTTATGGCAGTTCATACCAGAGAATCAAAATGCTTTGCTACAATACTTACCTTCCTAACATTTTGATTCATCACAACTATGGTGATATATGAATGTTTCCCTTAAAGATTTCTAGAACAAATAAAAATATAAAGAAAACCAAGTGATTTGATTCCTTATCAATTAATATCATAATAAAATAAATTTATGTAATATTATCTTAATCTTTATTTTTTAAATAAAAATATATTGACTAATATCCAAAGTATTTATAATATACTTTCAATATTAATAAAAATATGTGAAAATAAAAAATATTAAAATATAAAAGTAGTTATTGCACCAGAGAAGTGGAGTACAACGGAGACATTGTAATGCAATATAACATTACTTTATACATAAAATTACACAAGAAAAAATAATATACATAGATTCATCTTCTGTAACATCCCTTAATTTCGTAAATAACAAAGTTTTTTATTTACTGCATGTAATATTATAAATTCCTATATAATATTTAGAGATATGTTATTACTCACACTTCTTTTTGTCATGCATTACTGTCGTCATGTATCTAAGTTATTATTAGCTTGCTTAATTGGTGATCTGCCGACATGACATTACTTTGTGACATATAAAAATTGTCTATATTTAACTTGTTGTCGTAAGACAGTTTTTCATTGTCGTTTCTTGTTTCAATTCTAACCCTAATCTGCACAAGGGATGGATCATGGTCTTACTTATTCAAAATGACTAATGCATGAATCTTCTTGTCTACTATGTGCAGGCAATGAGGTACCTCGACATTACAGTTTAAACAAAAAACTCTAAGCTAAGATGCCATACAGAGCAACGCTAAAACCAAACTAAGGCCTCGACAAGATTCTAATCCTAAACCCTTTTTATTCTTCAAAGTTCAAAATCCATAATACATGGTAACTATTTTTCAAATGCATAAGTTTAATCATAAGTTTTCTAAGGGTCGTACTTTATCATTCCAAGTACAATACAAGCAAAACATTTGGAACATGAACTATAAAATTACATTATTCACCAATGTGGCAAACTATGCCAAAGATAAGGGTTTGATATTGATGTCATGTGTTGACAGTCGGCCTTAATTTCGATATCCACATAATATTAATTAAGGACAAGTTAAAGTTTTGTTATTAATACAAACCCTGCAATTTCAATATGTCCTCTAGTTGTCGACAATGCATGAGTTGTAAAACCCTAAGGGTTTTAATGAGTCTTCATTTATGCACAGTCATTTTGTTAAGGTTTGAAAAAATGTTAATATTTCCTTCATTTTCCTCCAAGATCCTTTAGCTGCTTATATTCGCTACTCCTCTGTCTGTATCCAGAGGGAAGAACCACCAAAATTGTCCCTTGTCACCATCTAAACAAATCCATGCTTGCTTTACTTGTTACATGAGTTGGAAATCTTCTCCTTGGTGTTGACAGTGTGTCGATGAAATACAAAAAAGTGAGTGTAACTTCACCAATACTTTTACTCTGCAATGATTATTTTTTTAATATGTTTTAACTCTTTTTGGTTTGAATGTGCAGAACAACTTTATGACTAGGATGTGGTTAGACTTCGACTCAGAAGACTCTTTTTTGAACGGTAAGACCCATGTCCATACTTGCGCAGCTCCGTGGATTCAGATTGGTTCTTATGATGTATTTCTTAGCAATGGGTTTTCTCACCATGTTAGATGTGGTGTTATGGAAGTGATATTCTCACTTTGGTATCATAATGTAGATTTACTACAATGGTATTTATAATATCCGTGGAGTCTTGAAACGACTTTGCCACTATGTGTATTTTTGTTGCTTTTGAAACCTCGTGAAAATACAAGAAGTACTCGTGAGGGTTTTAATATTGAAAATCAACTTGTGTAAACTACTGTGTAATTCCAGAATGTAATTAAATGGTTTAGCTATAGAGTATTCCGACTGTGCCACCTTCATATGAAAGATATTGTATTTTTACTTCTATAATGTTTCTGTGAGTTGTAATTATGTATATCCTTCAGTTTCCTTGACCCATGAGGTCTTCATAACTTAGTTGGTTTTTATAGCACTGAGGCCGTGGGAATTACTCTGTTAGTTTGGATTTTCAAAGGCACTCTAAAATACAGTGTGTTACTTTGACGGTAAACTAACTGGAAGCGTTGGGGTTCGATCCCCAGACCGCTCGTAATATGATAGAAATAGTTTACTTTGATGTAAAAGAACTTAATTTCGATATCTTCTATTAATGCAAATCTTGAAAGATGTTGTTAGTATAATGTGAGCCCGTGAGGGCTTTACATCTTGCTTAGATTTTGTTTTAATATTCAAACTGTAATATGGAGGTCATATTGTAATATCTTACTTGGTAGTATTCCTTGGGCTATCAGGCATTGTTGCATTACTTACTGTTGTGGATAAAATAATGGTTAAGTTAAGGGATAAACTTGTGAGATATTATGTGTAGATTCTTTAATAAAAAGGAAGTTGTGCGTTCAACATGATCACCCTTCATTTATTATGTTCTCCATCTAGTTTATCAGTCGTAATGCAATAACTCACACTGAAGTCATAAGGTAGTGGAAGAATATATTTTTAAAAGGAATCCAGGGTTATTTTACTAGTTTATAATTTATTCTCTAGTTAACTTATAAAATGATGGGATTTGAATGAGGAATATTTTCCCTCCCAAATAGGTTTGGGAAACAAGGGTTGTAAGGCCTATACTGTTATTTTTTACTTACTACTTGTTTATATGGGGATCTAAATTACTTTCTGTGTAAACATAGCTTAGTTTAAATAGTACGTGTGTCCATTTCTTATATGACTTAACTTGATTACAGTTTGTAAATTGTATCGTTATTCTATTGGATTACCAGTCATATTGTTCTTGGTTTTATTCTTAAGATGCGGTTATGGTTATGGCGCTATAAAAACCCTTATTTGCAATAGAAATCTATACTGTAATAAAAATTCTCTACTTTGTCTATTTCCTTTATAAGTTATAAATGTTTTAGTGGATCTTGCGAGACATTTTATTTCTTATTACTTAACTATGTATTTATATATTTAAGTAGGTCATGAGACCATAGGTAAACTTTCATTACTGTTATAAGGAATCATAATTTGTTTAGAAAGGTAATAATATTTTTAGTATTTAATAATACTAAGCCCTAAGGTTCTAACTTTCTTTTGCAAGAGAAACACTGCAGAAACAACACCAGATTAATCGGAAGCCTATAATTAGTGCTATGATTTGTCGATAATCACGACTTGGTGTTAATTAATAATTTAGTTGTTAAGAAACTGCGCTTAATATACCCTTAAGTAATCTAGTTTAATTTTATTATGGTTTAATGAGAGCTCTCGATATTCTAGATTAATGTTGGAGTTTAATTAAGGAAATACGATTTGATCCTAGAGAGATTATTGTAAACATAGTATTAAGGAGGAACTTGGAGCTGTACATTTATGTTTTAATCAGTTGGAAGTTAATTTATTTGAGATAAATCAATACCTTAACATATAAAAGAGAAGAATCTGTACTTGTTTTCTATTCCTATACTTGTACTGTGACTGTAAGTTCGGTTTTACTAACTGTAATTATTTATCTTTTGAATTAAGAGTTGTACCATGTACAAAATTAGCTAAATACGAGTCTTCTAAATAATTAGATTGTAATTAATATATATATTACATTTGTTTGATTTAATAATGAACATACAATAATTATTCAATCATTCTGGTACTTATTACTCAAACATAATTTCATATCTTCCTGTACTAGAGTATGCCACTTCGGTGAGAGGAAAAATATAGAAGATAATTTATATTCATTTCTCTATCTATCAGTTTTTGAAAAAATATTAAATCCTACAATCATTGAATAATTATCTATTAACTAAAACCTCATTTTAAACGAATTACAACTTTCTTAAACAAAAGTAAAACAATGTCATAATACACATTAGAGTTGGAACTTGGTTGTGTTGCAGAAAAGGGACTAACACCCAAGGGAGGTTGTTCCACCCAAGCTTTTGCCGAAGCATCCAAATCACTTGCTTAGGACCCGCAAGATTGTTCACTCAACCACTAGGACAAATATCTCTACCACACAACAGACTTCTGCAACTTAGCACTTAGTAGCATACTTAACTCAGAAAAAAACTTTAGCTATCCCCTCATCAAATTATTTGTGTGCCTAAATTTTTTGTTTACAACAGTCACAAAGTTCATTCTCTTAGAAATTAGAATGAGTGGTGATCCTCCTACTTAATTTGATGGTTTATATAAGATTTCCTAGGTCTTTGGGTCAGTTTTGTAATTTAATGAGCCACCAGCTAAGCTCCCCCCTCTCAAGGAATATGACCACTTTTTGGGGGATTATGCTTCTACAACAAATAGATTTTATTTTATCCAGGTCCATCGATCTCCCTTCTTCGAATATTACATGCCCTAAATATTGTATTTTATTTTTATAAAAATCACATTTGTTGAACTTAGCATATAGCTGTTGTTCTCTTAACACTTGTAATATTATCTTTAGGTGTTCATCATATTATACTTTTGTCTTAGAATAAATTAATATTTCATCTATAAAGAAGACTACAAATTTGTCTAAGTACTTACTTAGGACACTGTTCATTAAGCACATAAAGGTTTACGGTGCATTTGTTATCCATAAAAGCATAACCACAAATTCATAGTGCTCGTATCTTGTTCGGAAAGTGGTTTTGAAGATGTCTTCATCTTTAATTATGACTTGGTGATACTCAGACCTTAAGTCGATCTTTGAGAATACCGTCACTCCGATTATCTGATAAAACATATCATCAATGTGGGGCAGAGGATAGCTATTCTTAATCATCATTTTATTAAGTTGACGGTAGTCTATACATAGACAAGGGTACCGTCTTTCTTTTTAACAAAAAGGACTGGTGCTCCCCAAGGGGATACACTTGGTCTTACATAATGTTTGTCTATTAACTCTTGTAATTGCAATTTTAATTCATTCAGCTCCAAGATGTTCATTCGATAGGGATATTTCTAATTAGGTACCACTCCGGGTACTGATTCGATTGTAAATTCTAGATCTCGTTTAGGAGGTAATCCTAGAATTTCTTTCAGGAATACATTCGCGAAATCTTGCAAGATTGGAGTATCCTCAAATCCTAGTTTATCTTCCTTATTAATTTGTTCATTATTTATAATGTGTACAACAAAGACTTTACAACCCTTCCTTACAACATTTTTCATCTGTAAGGCTGAAATTTTTCTAACAAATATCTTCCTAGGTATTCCCGTGACAGTAATTCTTTCTCCTTCATTATTCAAACACGTAAAAATTTTCTGAAAACAGTTTAAAATCACTTGGTTATTTTCAAGCCAATCCATTCGTATTAGGACATCGTAAGATCCTAGAGGTAACACATTTAGCCTTACTTGAGTTTCAAACTGACTCATAATCAAATTACAACTTTCAACGTAATTTACAACCTTTCTTTTAGTTCCCGTGGCTAACTAGACCAGCTAGGATTTTTCAAACTTTTTTAAGGATAAGTTGCACTTTTCCACTATGATAGGAGATATATAACTTTAGATAGAACATTTATCAATTAATATGGAAACAAAGAAATTTTGGGTCATACCTTGGACTTTCACAATGGAAGTCTGGTGATCCTCCTGTCAGTTCTACAGAGCTGCATTTATCTTGTGTATCTCATTTTCCACATATTTAATTGTTTCTGCTTCCTCGATAGTGTGTATGTTGTTGATGTTCCCCTTTCGGTTTAGACAATACTTGGCGTAATTCATTCCTTGACATTCACAGCATTTTACAGGCTCCCTTTGTTTAGTATTTTTAACAAAATTGTTAGGTATATCCCTTCCTTTTGATGCTGCAGTATTTTGGGGTATTTTATTCTTAAAAACAGTTTTCTGATAGTTATTCTTGGAGAAGTTCTGAGGTTTAATTCCAAAACTCTTGTTTGTTTTGAATCCTCTTCTTCTTTGGTCAAAATGACTTTGTATTTTTAGTCTTCCAGTTAGGTAAACTTTCCCTTTTCTTTCACTACTCATAACAAAAACCAACCTTTCTCATAGCTTCCTCCAAATTTTTCGGATTGTCAAACTCAATCCTATATTTGAAGCTAGTAGGTAGAGAACTTAAGAATCGTTGATTTTTAGGCTTTTTGTCTATTATGTATGGTACATATCTTAACAGGCTTAAAAAATTGTTGCTCAACTCTTTCATGGACATAGAACCCAGTTTTAATTTATAGAACTCATTGGCTCTTTCTTCGTAGTATTGTTTAGACATAAACTTTCTTTTAAAATACTTCTTAAAAACTCTCTGGGTTAAGTACTTCTCCTTCAGATTTTCGACCCTCTTTATGGGTGAATCCATGGACCTGGGTAACACTTTTTGGCAAGCGGATTTCGGCAAAAGAAAAATAAACCACCTCGACCGAGGTTTTATCAAGCCCTCGACCGAGGTTTACAGACTCGACCGAGGTTTTATCAAGCCCTCGACTGAGGTTTTTTGCAGCCCTCGGTCGAGGTATTTATTAACCCTCGGTCGAGGTTTCATACCTCGACTGAGGGTTTATAAATACCTCGACTGAGGTATGGACCTCGGTTGAGGTACATACCTCGACCGAGGTGCCTCTGTCCAAAAAAATATAAAAGGAGGGCGGGGGGGCGCGGCCCTCTTTTTTCAACTTTTTACCTGCGGATGCTCGACCGAGAGATAGCGACGGAACGGCGGCGGAAGGATTAGCAACCCAAGCACCCCGAAGCAACCCAACCTCATCACAATGTCGGAGCCAAGAGGTAACAATTTAAATAATTGTTTTTCAATTTAAATGGGATTTAAAATAAATGTATGTTTTTATAATTTTGATGTTTAAAATATGTACCGGCAAGCAGAAATGCTGCCGGATTTTTGAAAATTTGTAGTTAAATTCCCTTTTTTTGTTAATTTGTTATAAATATATATAAATTATGCCAACCGGTAGAGTTTATGCTACCGGTTTAATTTTGAAATTTTGAAACCCTAAACCCTAAACCGGTAGCAGGTAGGGTTTATGCTACCGGTTTAATTTTGAAATGTGTCCCGAGTAAGCTGAAAAGCTGGCCGATTTTTTATCTCAACTGGTAGGGTTTATGCTACCGGTTTAATTTTGAAATGTGTCTCGGGAAAGCCGAAATGTTGCCCAATTTTTTTCAATCCTCCGTGAATTCACGGAGGATTGGAAAAAATCCATAAAGCACCAACTAAACAAAACCTATATGAACCATAGAGACAATTAATCAACTGGAGGCCCGAGACAAATAATAAAAATTTATTTGAAATTGGTTAATATGTTATAATATTAATAAAAAAATCCCATACCTCCTATGGTGATCTCATTTGACATATCTTTCTTGTCGAGTTTAACTTGGCTTGACTTAACTTGTAAAAGAAATTGAGGTGTCAAAAAGTGAGGAAGGATTGTTATTTAAATTTTTTTAATAAAAACATAATTTTTTAATTTAAAAAGAAATGTTTTTTTTTACTTTTTTTTTTACCAAATTGTATTTGGTATCAATATTCATACTTAAATATTGATATTATATTTAGAACTATTAAGACCTAAGTACTTGTGTTTTACTCCTAAATAGACTCACCCAAGGTACATTTTAATTAGTGTGACCTAAGGTACATTGTAATTAGTGTGACTTATTACCATATAGTTCCACTCATAAATACACATAAAATTTCAATTCTTTTTAAGAGCATGTGCATGATACATGATTCATAGAGGAACGGGTCTTAGGGCCTTTGTCTCTAGTATTTGGTCATAAAGCATGGCCTAGACCACAAGGCCTACCCTTTGTATAGACGATGTAAAACTCGGAGTGATATCCTTATTGGACGTATTGAGCAATAGGTGTGATTCTCTATGTTGTAGACATGATCACCGGAGGAAATAGTTGCCTTTGGCCCTACATGAAGGTTGTAAGCATCAAATGATCATCAATTTTTTTAAACAACTACACACATGACCTCTTAATGGTAAGGCTAGTTAATGCCTTATAGAAATAGTAATGATGTTATGGGTGCCCTTTCATGAACCATGATCCTTACCATGATTTTAAAACCATTAACACCTAAAGAAAGACCTAAAGACCCTAACCCATTCATTAACAACTATTTGACACCTAATCCCTATAAGTGATTTATCCATATCTCATAAATGCATAAAATATAAACCCCATAACCCCTTAACTACCAATTTTGTGTCATCCAATTGACATGTCGTATTTTAGTTGTACAACATTTTGATGTATTTTCCAAGTAGGTATGCATGTGAAAAAATTATCTTATATAATGTTTCCAAGTGATTACAGTTATTTTGCAATGATGAATTTTGTAGTTAATGAATTATTCATTTTTAAATGCGTATATTTAGATTGAAATTTTTTAAAATAATAATATTTTATCACCATATATGTCTGATTTATATATGTCTTATTTCATGCAGATGCGTCTGCACAACGGGGCTCTTCGCTCTGTCCCAGGCATAGCTCTGGTGGATCTGTGGTGAACCCTCGCAGCGGGAGTCATCAGAGGACTAGTAAGTATACCACTGTGCATGATGTACTCTTTGTTGTCAGATACATAAAATTAAATTCTTTCACATGTGTATATTTAATCATTAACTTGTATACATTTATATTTTCACTGTAGGTGCTCCGCCTAGGCGTCCTGCGACGCCACATGCCCCTGCTGGGGAGCCCAGTGGCAGCCACTCTGGCAGCTTTTCACTGGATGATATCGATGATGATGTTGCTGCTGCTATCGGTGGGGAGGCTCCCCCTGAAGGTATATTAAATGCACTTTTTTTTTTAGTTGTCAATACCTTTAATTTTTATTGATTTCAAATTCAGCTACAGTTAATATATGTATTTTGACTGACATTTATGTTTTCATCCAATTTTCAGGCGACGTAGATGCTGACCAGAGCGTTGACCCTCCCTGGGCAGCAACCTGGGATGATGAGATCGCCCGCATCACATTGCGAGACATTGAGGCGCAGCGTGAGTGCTTGCAGTCTAGCATCCGTTCCGTTGCACCTAGCACTCCCACATCTGCTTCGATGTGGATCATGTACGAAGCAGTAAACGATCTACTGAAGATCTACAAAGCCATCGGACCATTGGGTTCCCTTTGGGCAGTGGCATGCCAAACTAGAAGGGCTAAGGTGATGGGGCCTGATAAATGGCCTGTAGTGAGAGATGCCACTAGAGGCCATGATGTGAAGGGAACACTCTTTGATATCCCTCCTGACCGCGCTGCTGGTCAACCACTTAGACTCAGGGAGTTTAAGCTAGAGGCTACAACGCCTTTTGTTTATGACAGATTCATTAGAGCGTGGGGCATGTTTCCCCACCATCACCAAGTCCCACTGTACTTTGCAAAACATATATATGCAGAATTTGTTTTGGATATGCACCCAGATTACACCAGCACACCCTCGAACTTCTATGGTGTTGGTGGGGGACATAGTGCGACGCGTCCCGGGGCTAGGAGAGACCTTGCAGCTCAGTAGGAGCCAGAGCATTTGGTAGGCATCCCTAGCAGGAGATTTCTTAGGACAGAGGACGTCGGAAATCAATCCCAGTTGGTGACTGAGGAGCGGAGTTCACTGGCACAGGCCACACGCATGGCAATTCATGGTACCTTGATGGCTGTCCAGGCAGAGAGAGTCAGACCAGCCATCGCACCTACAGATCCTGCGCTAAAGTGGGTGGATGATGATGTTATCCGCCTTCTCGATCCCCAGACACTAGCGGAGTATGCTATCACAACCCGTGATCCATATTTTCGACTGCATAAGAGATGCAGGCCTCGACCGATGGGACAGGTATATCTTTATATAATTACGTGTTCATTTGAATGTTTTAATATCAAATAGTATGTCGTCATTTGATTGTCTTGATTGTAATGTATCCTCAAATGAATCATATTTTGAACTAATACGTTGCTTTGTGTTATATCTCCATGCAGGATCCCATGTTCATGGAGGTCCTTTTTGCCACCGACGCATCTGTTGGAGGTCCTGCCCACATTTCGATAGGGAACGTCGATGAGGTATGTGTTAACATTCATCCTTAATTTGAATTTCATAATCAGTCAATTGTTG
>LPNX010979772.1:85908-123824 GCA_001517045.1 Pseudotsuga menziesii | reverse complement strand
CCTATTCTTGATTATATCGACTTCAAACCCGAAACTATCAACTGTACTCTCTGCGTTTTGAATAAAGTTTTGTAAATCTTATATTTCTTTTACCTGCAATTTACTTTGGATTTTTATGTGATTAAAGGAAAGGATGTTATATATTTTTATTACTCTCAACTTTTATTGTAAATGGGTCTGTTATAAGTGTATAAATGGGTACGTGACATTGTGTACGTTACAAACCATTGCACTCAGGCAACTCATTTAACTGTCACAGCTTAACTAGGGAAAAATGAATCTCAAGCAACATACAATGAATTCCCAAATGCAGCAGCAAACACACTTATAGCAGGGGAAAAATCAACAGTCCGTCCAAGGCAATTGAGCCACGGAAAGACTCATACAGACCACGTTGGAAACAGATTTACAGACTTCCGGCCTGGGCATGAGTAACAATCAACGCAGAGCCCACAATTTGACCCAGGGGGAAAGGATTCAGCCACATCATTCAAAAATCCGTGGAAGAAAACGACGTGGGTAAAAACCAGGAAATTCTTGTGCGTGGAGAAGGATAACAAACCGACAATGGTGGGAAAAATGAACAGAGCACAGAGAGGACACGAAATTGGGCATGCGTGAGTGTTCAGCAAACTCGTGGAGCCGAGAAAATGTCTGCGTGAGGCCAAAAACGCCAAGAGCCTGTGCGTGAGGATGAACGGCAATGGGGTGGAAGCGAATTGCAAGCCTTGAGCGTTTTACAACTCGTGGGGAGGAAGAAGAGTCTGCGTGAAGGATGAGGATGAATTGAATGAAGGGCGTAGGCTAGGACTGACAGTCCTGCCACCCCACACCCCAAAACAATAACTGCCATAACTCCTCCCAGCTGCCAACAGAAATTCTTAATGAAGGTGGTTGGAATAAGACAAGGGAAAAAGACACATGGGTATTTTCCCTCATTGGCTAATGTTGACAAATTTTCCCCACATCCTTATCCTTGGGAAAATCATGCCCCATTCGATTTAGTTGCCGCGACCGTAGCTGGTTGTGTTCATTTTAATTATAGATGCATATTTACATGATGATAACTCAAAATGTATGCCGCATACCATAACCGGTCAATGGTGGGGCCTTGGCCTTTAGCTCCACACCATGATCATTTACAATTTATACATCATATACATCTAATGTAGCGGGGTCAAAACCGAGACATTACAAGGCTCCAGTTCTAGAGGAAGATGAGGCTAAGGCCTTACATAAGAATAAGTTGGTTATGACAAAGAGGATTATTGCTGATTCAATCAAGGATCACCTCATATCACAGGTGTCCTCCCTCAAGACACCTAAAGCTATGTTTGATGCCCTAACCAAACTGTTTGAAGGGAAGAACATAAACCAAAAGATGACTCTAAGGAACGAGTTGAAGAATGTAAAGATCCAGAATGAGGAGACCATCCAATCATAATTCACAAGGGTCTCCCAGATCAAATAACAACTTGAAGCAGTAGATGAAGAAGTGGAGAAAGCAGAAATTGTGATGACAACCTTAAATGGTCTCCCTGGGTCATGGGATTCTTTCATCCAAGGAATTTGTGCTAGGAAGAAGCTAATCAAGTTCAGTAGACTGTGGGAAGAATGTTCACAAGAAGAAGCTCGAATAGCAGCTCGAGAAGAAAATATGGGAAGTGAAGATCAAGCTCTCACAGTACACTCCAAGAAAGGAAAAAGGGAAAATCATCATCACCAAGGTAAGCATTCTCATCAGAAAAAATAATTTTGTAAGAAGGGATCCATCCAAACTCAGATGTTATACATGTGATGAAAGAGGACACTTTGCTAGAAGTTGTCCCATGAATAAGAGTGGATCCAAGAAGAAGAAGAACTCCAAAAGAAGACATCATGCTCACACTGCTGAGGATGATGATCCTCCCAGGAAGAAAGTAAAACAAGAAAGTGAAGACTCTTCAAGTGATGAAGAATATGTTATGATCTCCGCTCTCACGGGAACTGTCACTCATGGAAGCAAAGATTGGCTTATTGACAGTGGGGATTCCAAACACATGACAGGATTCAAGGAATATTTTGAGAAACTATCCGAACATAATTCACCCCATAAGGTGAAACTTGGGGATGACTACCAATATCTCATAAAAGGTAGTGGTGAATCCTCCTACAAGCTAGACTCTGGAAATTCTATGAAAATGAAGGATGTCTTGTTTGTACCAGGATAAAAGAATAATATTCTCTCCATATTGGCACTAGATGCAAAAGGAATGAGGGTTGCATTTGTAGATGGCCAAGTCCTCATGTGGCCAAGAGTAAAGACTATTGACAATGCAATAGTAATTGGAGAACAAGAAGGAGGATTATACAAATTGAAGGGCCATCCAGAACAAGCTTTGGTCCATGACACAGTAGAGCCAAATGAACTTTGGCATAGAAGGCTTGTACATGTGCACTATAGAGCACTACCACTTGCAAGCAAAGCTTTTGAAGGTCTTCTAGAAATTCAAGCAAAACATGAAGGAGTCTGCAAAGGATGTGCGAAAGGAAAGAACACAAAGAAGACATTTCCAAGTACCGAAAGCAAAGCAAAAGGAATCTTGGAAATCATTCACTCCAATGTATGCGGTCCAATGTCATCCAGTTCTTTAAGTGGGTATGTATGCTATGTTTCTTTTATTGATGATTATTCTAGGAAGACATGGATATACTTTATGAAGAACAAAGATGAAGTTTTCAGCAAGTTCAAGGAATTCAAATCCTTGATCGAGAACCACACAGAAAAGAAGATCAAGACCTTTCGATCAGATAATGGCGTAGATTTCACATCAAATGAATTCAAAGAGTTATGCAAAGATTCAGGGATTAAGAGGGAATCATCCACTCCATATAATCCACAATAAAATGGGGTTGCAGAAAGGAAGAATAGAACTATCATGGAAACTGTAAGAGCAATGCTTCATGATCAATATCTTCCCATGCATCTATGGGCAGAAGCTACCAGAATAGCAGTGTATGTATAGAACCATACTCCACATAGAGTACTAGAGAACAAGACACCTGAAGAAGTCTTTTCCAGCAAGAAACCATAAGTTAGCCATCTCAGAATATTCGGTTGTCCAGTGTACATACACATTCCGAAACAAAAGAGGACAAAGTTAGATCCTTCAGGAAAGAAGGGTATATTTGTGGGATACTCTGAAAGATCAAAGGCTTACAGAATATACTTCCCAGGATTCAAGAAGATAGACATCAGCAGGGATGTAACATTTGACGAAGACTCAGCTTACAACAAATCCAGAAAGAGACCTGCTGAAGATCCTGAAGAATCAGAAGCACCCAAAATTCATGACACAACCATGAATGAATAAGCTCAAGAAGAAGATCGATATTTTGAAGAACCTCAGGAACCTGTAGATCCACCTCAGGAGAAAAATCCTCACAAGAGGAAACCTACTTGGGTACGATAAGCTATCCAAAGTGTGGAAAGATATGGGGCTCCAGAAGAGAATCACAAAGAAAGAAAGAGGACCAGGTCCTGCTCCGGGTGTGTAGCTTTATTGTGAGACTTTATCAATAAAGAACCTTCCAACTATAAAGAAGCGACAAAACAAAAAGAATGGAAGGATGCCATGATCGAAGAGTATCAATCGATCATGAAGAATGATGTTTGGGATGTTGTCCCAAGACCAGAAGGGAAGTCTGTTGTAACTTCCAAATGGATCTACAAGATCAAGCATGTTGCAGATGGTAGCATAGAGAAATATAAAGCAAGATTCGTGGCTCGTGGCTTCTCACAGAAAGAAGGAATAGATTATGAAGAAACCTTTGCACCTGTAGCCAAATACACTTCCATCAGATTAGTACTCGCTCTGGCTGCAATCATGAAATGGAAGATACACCAAATGGATGTTAAGACTACTTTCTTGAATGGTGTAATGGAAGAGGAAGTGTATGTGGAGAAGCCACTCGGTTTTGAGACACATGACAGGGATTCTCATGTGTGTAGATTAAAGAAATCCCTATACGGTTTGAAACAGGCACCCAGGACATGGTACAGCAGAATTGATGGCTTTCTATCCAATTTGGGCTTTACCAAAAGTAAAGCGGATTCCAACCTTTACTACAAGGTTGAAGATGGCAACCCAGTGATGCTACTACTATATGTAGATGATCTGTTTGTAACAAGTATGGATGGGTTGATTGCTGATACGAAGAGGAAGCTTGCTGCCGAGTTCGAAATGAAGGACTTGGGTATGATGCACTATTTTCTAAGCATGGAGGTTTGGCAGAATGCGGATGGAATCTCCCTCGAACAAGGGAAGTATGCAGTAGAGATCCTAAAGAGGTTCAAGATGATGGACTGCAAGGCCATGACGACAACTATGGCATCAAACCTGAAGCTATTGAGTGATGCTTCATCAAAAGCAGTTGATGCTACAATGTATCATCAGATAATTGGTTCCTTGATGTACTTGACGAATACGAGACCAGATATTTGCTTTGTTGTGAACACCTTGAGCCAGTTCCTGACAGATCTGAGACATGTTCACTTGATTGCTGCAAAGCATATTTTAAGATACTTGAGGGGTACAGTTGATTATGGGCTCAAGTATGAGGCGAATCAGAAGATTAACTTGGAGGGTTATGTTGATTCATATTGGGCAGGCAGTGCCATCGATATGAAGATCACTTCAGGGTGTTGCTTCAGTATTGGATCAGGTGTGATTTCTTGGTTTAACATGAAGCAATCCTATGTGGCACTAAGTACGGCTGAAGCAGAGTATGTCACAACTTGTTCAGCTAGTTGTGAGGCAGTATGGCTGAGGAATCTACTATCTGATTTATTTGATCTCTAGTTGGATGCTACTTATATATATTGCGACAACTAGAGTTGTGTTGTTGGAGAACCCGGTGTTCCATGACAAGTCAAAGCATATTGAGATCAAGTATCACTATATCAGGGATATGGTGCAGAGAGGAGCAGTGAAGCTCCAGTATGTTGCGAGAGACGAATAGATAGCTGATATGTTGACAAAGCCATTAGCTAGAGTGGAGTTTGAGTACTTCAGGGAGAAGCTTGGTGTTCTTCAGATCAAGGTTCCCTCCAAAGGGAAGTGATGAGTCCGTGAGCCATTCTGACATGGTGAGAGGATTGGTTCCTTCCATGGTCAGATGTAAAGGATGAGCCATTCTATCATGGTGAGAGGATTGGTTCCTTCCATGTCATATGTGAGTGCTGATCCATTCTGATGTGACTGTAGGATTGGTTCCTACATGATCAGATATAAGCATTGAATGCCATTCTTGGAATGGAGGAACCTGGTCAGTTACCAGGAAAGCTCAGTCCGGGACTGAGGGCCATTCTAATGTGACTGTAAGATTGGTTCCTACATGATCAGATGTGAATGCAGAGCCTTTTTGACATTGGTTTTCAGATGTAAGTGCAGATCCCTTTCAGCTTGGAGGATTGGTTCCTCGCATGGTCAAATATAAGTGTTGAGCCTTTCTGACATTGGTTGTCATATATGAGTGCTAAGCCTTTCTAACATTGGTTGTCATATGTAAGTGTAGAGCCTTTCAGCATGGAGGATTGGTTCCTCACATGGTCGAATGTAAGTGCTGAGCCTTTCTGACATTGGTTGTCAGATGTGAGTGCTGGGCTTTTCTGACAGGGTTGTGGGATGTGTTCCCACATGGTCAGATGTGAGTGTTGGGCATACCTTTCTGATATGATCATAGGATTGGTTCCTACATGATCATATATAAGTGTTGGGTGGGCCATTCTGACTTAGGGTCAGATAAAAGTGTTGAAAGAAGACCTACATGGAGGCTAGACCTACAACCAGCATGAAAAAGGGTTGGCTCTATAGAACTTCCTATGACGAGAAGAATCAAGAGATAGCACCCGTAATGATGATCCAACATAGATGTTCTAAAACCAGAGATGGTCCAGATCGAGTGATGATCCAGATCTAGATGAAGATGACTTGAAGATGAAGATGACTTGAAGATGACGAGGACTCGATAATGATCCAAATGATACAGAGAAGAAGACTTGTGCTGATAAATTGTGTCGAGAGAATACCTTCCTAGTTAAGAGGGAGTGTTGATGTAATTGTAACTTCAGAATGTATTCACTTGTATTTCTTATGTATTGTACCCCGATGTTTAATCCAGGAAGTGTTTGTAATGTAATTGAGTCATGTCATGCCCCGATGTGGTGATCAGGAGTTTCTATAATGTAAACAAGTCATGTTCAAGTCAATGTGGGTAACCCTCCTATTGTTCAAGGGTTAAAGTCCCCGCATTTTCGGGGATCTAGGGTTGTTAGACTCACCTAGTGAATTCAGCCCTAGTGAGTTATTGTCAAGTCAGGAATTAGTATAAATAGGGAGAGAGACTCTCTATTTATCACACACTCACTCACACTTAGTTGTAGCGCATAGCTAAGGGAGAAGAAGTTGTTGGGGCTAGAAAGAAAGAGGCTACTGCTGTCGAGAGATCATCTTACTATTTTGGGTTTTACTTTTGGTGTCGATTCTATCTCTGAGGAAGTTGCGAGGTTTTCTCTATTTATGGTATCCCCAAGGAAAAACATTGTGTTCATTGTCTCTTGTGTTTGATTGTTGTGCTTGTTATTCTGTCAGTTAAAGATCCTAATATAATGCTAGCTTAATGTTAAAAATCCAACAAAGTTGTGACACATGAGGGGGTCGGTCTTGGAATCCATCTGCAGTGTTAGAATTTAGTAAATTGTACAAATTCATTGGAAAAATTACAATTTTCAATTTTCAGAGTGACGCAATTAACAATGACCAAATGAATGACCAATTCATATTCTTAATGTTATTGTTATGTGGTCATTTTTAGTTTAGTTACTTATTATCTGGTCAATATTTTATCCTAAGACCCAATTAGTCATTCCTCTGGTCATTTTTAGTTGGCTTACTCAAGCTTCATCATTTGTACCTTGAAAAAACTATGGTGACCAAATGTTTTGGTCACTTGGTCATTTATCTCTCATTTCTACTAGTGGACTGTGTAACAATGAAGAGGGCCTTCCTTGCATTGGGTATGGTAGGTATTATGGGTATATGACTAGCTAAACCGAGTGAGATTCTTGTAGATTTGTGGTTAAGCTCATTGGAATAGAATTCCCTTATTTTTTCCCCTTGTATAATTGATTAACCCAGTTGAGATACTAGCTTAGCATGAATGACTATAGTTTAGTTATGAGTGATCCTGTCTGGATCCTCTCTAGTGGATGTCATGTCCTAGATAGATAGTGGTGTTTGAGTGCTTAAAGAATATAAGCCAAGAGGAGACCCACAGTTGGGTGGAACATTGCACTCACATAGCTAGTTGTTGAAAATTTTCTTGAAAGATAAGTATTTATGTGATGTTTGAATGTTCACTTATCATTCATGAACATTTAATTTGTTTACATGGTTTTAATGCTCAGTGAATATGATTAATAGCTGTGAATCAAGTTATTTTTGTGCATATTTATATTTTGAATGATTATATGTGCATGCAGATTAGATTGACTCATAGAGGTTGAATGGATTAATACAATAGTTGTTCATGGTTGTGATAGAGTCATCCTTGTGTCTCATTTATGTTTTGATTAATCTGTGTTAAAGAAATGTTTCTATGCATCAGTTGCATTATTATGTGGATTGAATACCTTTTGTGCATGGTTAGTTTTATTTACTTAAGTTGTGAACCATGTAGAGTTATGTCGAGGAAGGAAGAATCTTGTATGCATATTGTAATCCCATAAGTAACTGATTTAGAGGAATTGTGGGGAATACACAAACAATAGGATCAAATTCACATGGTAGAAAACTTCCAAGGACGGAATATCATCATTGAAGTTCAATGGTCAAATGGATGGGATAATGCATAGGCCGAAAATTGGAAAAATGACTAAGTGTTGTCTTGTGAGAATTGGAACAATCACGACCGTTGATTGTTTGGTCATATTTAATCTGAGCCATTGATTTGGTTCCAACGTTTCGATGTCGATGTCGAAACCGATGTATAATTTGGGAAGGACACATGGTGAATTCCTAATTCTAACTCCTGACATTGGTAGCATTAGAGTCAGGACGTCGGGTCATTCAATTGGAATTTAGACACGCAGCGTTGATTTATGACTCCCTACATTGGTAGTGTTGGGGTCAGGACGTCGGGCTGGTTTGGTTTGAAGACCATTGGGTGTTCCTGCTTTCGACTACCAAAGTCAGGGCGTTGGGTTGAAAATGTTGAGAGTACATATTTGGGAGTTGTTCTCCATGACCTTATGTGTTAAGGTTTGAGACTTGTGTTGTAGTCAAGTCCAGAATCTATGTTGTAATTAGGTTCAAGTCTTGTCCTTGACCTTATGTTGTATTAAGGTATGATACTTGTGTTATATCAAGTCTGGAACTTATATTGTATTAAGTTCACATGACATTGTCATAATCAAGAGAGATGTTTGTACTAGGATCTTTTGGTTAAGATCATGACCTTATGTTAAGGTTTGAGTCTTGTGAGTAATATCAAGACAGTAGACTTGTGAGTAATATTAAGTCCTACAAATATCCTCATATGATTGAGGTGGTGATGTTGTAAAGCTTGTGAGTAATATCAAGCTGACTCTTGTGAGTAATATCAAGACATTACACTTGTGAGTATTCCCAATTTCTACAAATATCCTCATGTTGTGAGGTGGTGTACTTTACTATGTAAAGTGGATATACTATGTGATGTATGGATAGTCATGGTCAACAGGTGATACAAGTCTCTTTTAGGGATTAGCTACCCCTAGATTGATTTACTTTAGCATGTGACTATATGAATTTGGGTAATACATATGATCATAGATTCAGAAACAATCTTATGAGTATGATATGATGTAGAATTAATGAAAACACATATGGACCATGTAGAGAAAATTAATATGAACATAGAGATAGAGAGAGAGTTTGAATTTCCCATGCATAAATCCAAGTGAACTCAAATTAATAAGACATCATTTGAGTCTTAGTTGTAATCAAAGAAGTTCAGTTAATTAAGGAATCAACTCCTTAATTTATGCAAGTGGCTGTTGAAGATGACACTGATGGAGAAACACTAGTTAAATTCATTTATGTTCAGTTACATTGAGCTTTGTTTAGTTACATTCAGTTATGTTCAGTTACATTTAGTTATGTTTAGTTACATGCAGTTATGTTTAGTTGCATGCAGTTCCATTCAGTTCAGTTCATTCAGTTAACAACTCAGTTTGAGATAGTTAAAGTCAGTGAATTAATGGAGAGTGCATATCTTCTTTGTGGGAGATAATTATGGAGTGCCAACTTGACACTAAGTCAGTGGGGGTGCATGGTTGAAGATAAAACATTGTTCTCAGTGTTAACTACTTATTGAAGCATGCAATATTCGCTACCTTCCTTGTATGACCTAATTTGACTTGTTATTAATGTGTTATGCACTTGGCAAGATCATCATAGTTTCCCATTTGATCTCTGCTCTTTGGTGCTCTCAGTGAAAGCAATATTCTATTGTGTTGTAATCATTCTCTGCCAATTATCAATCATACTCTAAGATTGTTTGATGGGTTTTTATCCTCCGAATTAGTGGAGGGTTTTCCCAGGGTATATCATGTATTCTATGGTTTTATTATTGATGAGATTCATCTGCACTGTTATTGTGGATTGAATTTTTAAAGTTCAATTATCTTTGTAGTTTTTCTCAATCACTAACATGGTATTAGAGAAAGGGTGTGCAAGAGCTTAGTTTGCGTAAGAAGCTAAATCTTACATATATATTGAAGTATTGAGAAAAGAGATTGAAGCCATGGCATCAATCTTCGTCCAACCGGAAGACCAACTTGAAGGTTCTTCCAACTTCAACACATGAAAGGTTGGTTGAAGATAAAAACAATGTTCTCGACGTTAACTACTTATTGAAGCATGCAATATTCACTACCTTCCTTGTATGACCTAATTTGACTTGTTATTAAAGTATTATGCACTTGGAAAGATCATCACAATTTTCCATTTGATATCTAATCTCTTGTGCTCCCGGTGAAAGCAATCTACTATTGTGTTGTAATCATTCTCTACTAATTATCAATCATAGAATTAATGGAAACACATATGGACCATGTAGAGAAAATTAATATGAGCATAGAGATAGAGAGAGAATTTGAATTTCCCATGCATGCCTCCAAGTGAACTCGAATTAATAAGACATCAGTTGAGTCTTAGTTGTGATAAAAACAAGTTCAATTAATTAAGGAATCAACTCCTTAATTTATGCAAGTGGTTGTTGAAGATGACATTGATGGAGAAACACTAGTTACATTCAATTATGTTTAGTTACATTCATTGTTGTTCAGTTACATTCAATTACATTCAGTTATGTTCAATTCATGCAATTTTGTTCAGTGGCATGCAGTTCCATTCGATTTGGTTCATTCAGTTAACAACTCAGTTAGAGATAGTTAAAGTCATTGAACTGATGGAGGGTGCATATATTATTTGTGGGAGATCATTATTGAGTTCCAACTTGACACCAAGTCAATGAGGGTGCATGGTTGAAGATAAAATATTGTTCTCGGTGTTAACTACTTACTAAAGCATGCAATATTCGCTACCTTCCTTGTATGACCTAGTTTGACTTGTTATTAAAGTGTTATGCACTTGGAAATATCGTCACAGTTTTCCATTTGATCTCTACTCTCTGGTGCTCTCGGTGAATGCAATATGCTATTGTGTTGTAATCATTCTCTTCCAACTATCAATCATACTCTAATATTGTTTGTTGGGTTTTTTATCCTCCAAATCAGTGGAGGTTTTTCCTAGGGTATATCATGTGTTCTATGGTTTGATTATTGATGAGATTCATCTGCACTGTTATTGTGGATTAAAGTTTTAAAGTTCAATTATCTTCGTAGTTTTTCTCATCCACTAACATAGTATCAGAGCAAGGGTGTGCAAGAGCTTAGTTTGTGCAAGCAGCTAAATTCTATGTATATATCGAAGTATTGAGCAAATAGCTTGGACCCATGGCATCAATCTCTGTCCAACCAGAATACTGACTTGAAGGTGCTTCCAACTTCAAAACATGAAAGGCAAGGGTGTTAAGCATTCTTGAGGAGCATGATCTATATGTCTATGTGACCTTAGTGAGTGAGGAGTCTTTATCCAATGTAGGGCGAATTAAAGAGCAAGTCAATATGCACCATTTTCGTCACTTTTCAAGAGACAAATTTTGTGGAGATGTTTTGATCAATCCATGAGGAATCAGATAAAATGGTTGAAAACCCACTTCCCAAATGGGTTGATTTAGCTTACTCATATTTCAAAAATTTGCAACTGTGTGAGAGATATGATTAGGTATTTGAAGATGAAATTCTCAGAATTTGTGTTATGGTCGTTTTCCCAAAGTGGACGAATTGATGGAACAACCCCAGGATCTGTGGTTTGGATACTATTCAATGGATCTTGCGTATAATGAGAGCCTCATAGAGTTAATATCTTATCCGAATAAGAGGATGATCAATGGATGAAGTTTTATTTGAAGAAGAACGTTCACTCCATGTTGCATGAGATCCAGTTTCTCCATGTAGAGATTCACTACCTCCCGCATGCACTCAAATTTGCAAAGAGATCAAAATTGAGGGACTCCAGTAATCTTCGCAAGGAAGCAGAGATCAAGAGGAAGCATGCAAAACAATAAAAGATAAGTACCCAAATTTTTTATTATATGTTATTTAGATCTATATGTTTTTTAATGTTTTCTTTACAGGAATATAGAGATTCGTATTCCTGAGATTAGGAATTGAGAGCATATTTGTTGATTGTCTTTCATTTATTTGCAAATAAACAAAGTTCATAAGATATGAATATAGAGCATGCATGATTGTTTTATAAAATAAGATTATAGAGCATGCATGATTATTCATAAGATATGAATATAGAGCATGAATGATTGTTTTATAAAAATATGAATATAGAGTTGCATGATTAACTCATGAGATATGAATGTTATGATTGTTCATAAAGATATGAATATAGAGTTGCATGATTATTCATGAATGTTGGGATGCGTGATTATTTGATTATCATATGCTTTTATAAAAATAGATTTTGCTTGATTATAATCTGTATGCCTATGATTAGGAATGATGTTATGGCTTGAACATGATTAAAAGCATGTGTTACAATCTTTCTATTTTAATGATAAATAGGAAAAATCATGTTAAGATGAATAAGAGTTTGCATAAATATTCATGAGATCTAATATAAAACTGATGTAGAACTGCAAAACATTACATGAAATATGAAAGGGGTTATGTTGAAACATTTATTTAATGTGTACATAACTATATGAACCGCTGCAAATACATTGAGGTATTCATGTGATTAAAATTTGTGAGATATGGTTATACTAAAACATTGGTTAGAGTGTTTTGCATGTCAGTATGAGTTGTTTGTGATTTTATTGAAATGACTGGATTATGCAATTGGTTAGAATGTTTTTCATGTCATTATAATTTGTTTGTCATTTTATTGAAATGAATGAACTATGCAAGGATGTTAATAACTTTATTGAATTTGGCTTGTAGGCAAAAACTATATGTCCTGACCTACAAGAAAAATGGCATGCATTGAATGAAGAGCAATTCTGATGGTTGATCCTGAAAGAGAATAGGATGTTGTGAAGCAAGAAGCTTCTAGTAGCAGATCGAGAGGTTCATATTTATTAGGAAGAAGTCAGAATAGAATCCTTAATCCTATTCTGAGAGATGTTAAGACTCTTGAAGATAATTAAATTATCTTATTTACATTCATGTGTCAAGAAGAGATTCAGACATAGATGAGCATGAAGTCTCCATGATGGAGGACTCAAATTTATGATTCTCACATTCACATGGTGAGAGGGAGTTGATAGTCTTGATAGATCCTAAAGAACCAGTGTATCTGGTAATGTACCTCCTATAAAAAGGGATACCTACATGATGCTCATAATTCAGAAGGAAGCTCATAATAGTATTTAATAATCTTGTTATGATTCTTATGATTAGTGGTGTGGCAATCACCAGACAAATATTTTCCTCAATTAAGGAAAATGTGCAGTAAAAAGGGCCTGAAGAGTTTCAGGATGATGGACTACAAATCCATGGCCACACATATGAAGGTGAATATAAAATTTTATAATTATTATTTCATATTTGGAGAATCTCAACTCAGTTGAATGTATTTGATTAGTTACCGGTCCCAAGATCAGTCATGTGTTTTACAGTCTGCACATGGACATGTACATAGCATGTATTGTGGTACCTACTTGGTACAAGTGTATGTGGACTCTAGATAGAGCATGTTGAAAAAGCAGTAAATATTTCTGAGGTTTCTAGCCAATTATATTTGAGACATGGTATATATCCACAAATGAGCATCATTTCCAACATTCTTACTAAATCCTCTATCTGGGACAAGCTTGGTATAGTACAAAAAAACACCTCCAGTAAAGAGGGAGTATTGATGTGTCTTCATAGGTAGCAGCAAATAAATTCCCCATCAGTTAGTCATGGTATATGACTTAGGAATCTAGGGGTTGTGATATCTTGTGGATAGAATCCACATGAGCTGATACATGGTCAAAGTCTCAGAGAATATTGATACTCAAGAAGATTTGTAGTCTGGAGTGTCAGAGAATAGTTAAAACTCTCGGAGAGGTAGCTGGGGTGCTACAATATAAAGAGAAGGATCACTAAGAAAGTGATCATAAATTGAAGAACGTCACAGAGAATGGAAAGCTCATAGAGAACTTCTCCAGATAGCGAAAGATTCAAGAAGTCAAAAAAATTTGAAGAGTGAAAGAAAAGATAAGTATTTCTTTCTGCATGTTATTACACATTTGTTGTATAATGTTGTCTGTGATGGATTTAAAATCCATGGTTTCTAGTTTAGAGAAACTTTATTACGGATTGGATCCAGATGATGCTACTTTGTGTAAGTAGTTGGTTGGTCTTTGAGCATACCTATTGTAGTTTACGCTTTCAACTAGGCATATGTTTGAGTACCTTTGAGGTACATTATAATAGGCTCTTTATTGTATTTTATACATGGCAGACCTATGATTTGAATTTTATATCCAGCTATTGTTTTAGCCTGAGATAAGCGATGTAGTTTGAGGCTAGTACTACAAAAGCTAAGTGTAATGCGACTAGTACTACATAAGCAAGATGTATGTCTGAGATTAATACAGAAGAACAATGTGTTTTGTGGATAGTGCTACATACTAAGGATTAGTGTAGTTTGGGAATATACCTACTAGGGTGAAATACTTGAGCCTACAGTCATTAGGTATTAATAGTCAATATTTCTCGAAAACCCTATATGTGTGTTATGATAAAAACACATTAATATGAAGTTTTACTTCATTGAATTCATGGTCATGTAAAATGAGTTCCAGTACATAGGTACTGATGATCATATTGCAAATTTCTGACAAGCCTCTATATGTGACAAAGTTTAGACACTTCTAAGATAAGCTTGGTATAGCAGAGAATGTCTCCCTCGCTGAGAGGGAGTGTTGAGAGTACAAATTTAGGAGTTATTCTCCATGATCTTATGTGTTAAGGTTTGAGACTTGTGTTGTAATCAAGTCCAAAATATATGATGTAATTAGGTTTAGATCTTCTCCTTGACCTTATGGTGTATTAAGGTCTGAGACTTGTGTTGTATCAAGTCTGGAACTTATATTGTATTAAGTTCACATAACATTGTCATATTCGGTAGAGATGTTTGTACTAGGATATTATGGTTAATATCGTGTCCTTATGTTAAGGTCTGAGTCTTGTGAGTAATATCAAGTCCTACAAATATCCTCATATGATTGAGGTGGTGATGTTGTAAAGCTTGTGAGTAATATCAAGCTAAGTCTTGTGAGTAATATTAAGATAGTAGATCTGTGAGTAATACCAAGATCTACAAATATCCTCATGTTGTGGGGTGGTGTACTTTACTATGTAAAGTGGATATACTATGTGATGTTGTTGAATTTTCTTAATTTTCTTAGATTATATCTTAAAACAAATAGTTACTAGTAGATCACTGAAAAAATAATAAGCACAAAAACACAAGAACACAAATATTTTCCTCAGGGAAACCACAAGGGAGAAAACCCCGCAAAACTTCCTCAATATAGAACTCAACCAGAGTAGTGTAAAACCCAAACAACTGCTTCTCTCTTCTTTCTGGTGCACTAATCTTTATATCTCTTAAAAAACAGCTTGAGTGGGTGAGTACAAATGAAGGGGAGCACCTCCCTATTTATATTCTTCAGTTGACTTGACCTATAAACTAACAGGGCCAACTTCTCTAACTAACTGGGCCAACTGGTCCAACTAGACACCACAAATAACATTTATTATATTGACACTTGGGTACTATTGGCCCGACTTACATTCAGAAGTTTACTTTGATTCTTTCAATGATACTAACAAGACCAAACTCATCTCCCGAAGGAGGAATGCAATCAATACATTTGGAATATATTTGGAATTTATAATACTTTAGCACTCCTTCTTAACTAGGAAGGTATTCAACTACAGCAACAACTGTGACTACAACTGTACAAATAACTGGTGAGTCTCTATATGTCATGGAAGTTTTGGAACATCATCATTCATCTTCATCATTGATCTCAGTTGGATCCTCTTCTATATTCTGCAATATATAAGTACTAAATCATCTTTCGTACGTACTCGGGAATCTTCTATCATCTTCTGAATTATCTTTTGTAGCATTAGTATGTGAATACTAAATCATCTTCTGGGTCTTCTTCTTAAAGCATGAGTATGTGAATACTAATTCATCACCTATCTCGTCAATGTATGAATACTAGATCATCTTCTTATAGTATCAGTATGTGCATACTGAGACATCATCTACAACATTTGTATGATACTAAAATATCAACAACGATCTCATTAGCATGTTAGTGCTAAACTCAAACAACATCTAATGCTAGATCATCATCTGCATTATCAACATAGAGATTATGGAACATCAACATCATCCTCAGCATAAGGATACTAAAACAAATTCATCAACAATCATCAGTGTAACAACATTGGTACTAACTCAATCAATCAACTTAACAATCATCAATACCAAAGCAAACAGACATATCAGCAATCACAACAATACTGAAACAAACATCTCAACAATAATCATTACAACAATACTGAACCAATCGTATCAACAAACATCTCAACAATCATGAGTATAACAATATTGCAACAATCATCTCAACAAACATATCAGTAATCATCAGTATAACAATACTGTAACAATTGTCTCAACAATCATCAAAACATCTCAGCAAACGTCATCAACAATCATCAGTATAATAGTACTGAAGAAACCATCTCAACAATCAACAATATAAAAATATTGAGGATACATCTTTCCCTTCAACTTCTCGGAGTAGCATCATGGTGAGTTCTCTGGTAGATCCATCCAGGCATTTTGTCTAACTTACTAACTCTTTCGAGCCAAAAAATCCTAGTTAGACAGATGGATCTCCCTGCGGACCAAACAATCCTTTTCTATCTTACTAACCCTTTCAGGCCAAACAAGCCTAGCCAAACATACTAATCCACCTAGGATCAATAGGCCTTGTCTAACTTACTAACCCTTTTGGGCCAAACAAGCCTAGCCAAACTTACCCTCCTCTAGACTGAGCTACTCACCAATGCATCATCATCCATCTGTTGGCACTCCCTCTTATGAGAGAGGTCCTTTAGGACTACACCAATCTTGTCTAGAAAGTGTTCAAACTTTACATAAGCCAAAGGCTTAGTCAATACATATGCTACTTGTTCCTCTGTAGGAACATACTTGAGATTTACTACTCCCTTCTTAACCATATCCCAGATGAAATGATATATGATCTCAATGTGATTTGGCTTAGCATGAAACACGAGATTTTTCATCATCTTAATACAACTATGATTATCACAGTGGATATCAGTAGCATCTATCTCTACATCAAATAGTCATTCTAACATCTTTCGAAGACATACTTCTTCGCTACATGTTGAACATGCTACAATGTATTCAACCTTTGTTGTACTAAGTGCAATACTGGTCTGCTTTCTACTGAACCAATATATCATGCATGATCCCAGACTAAAACAACATCTTGAGGTTCTTTTTCTATCTTTGGCACTTCCTCCCCAATCTGAATATGCATATCCATGTAATTTGGTCTCGCCACTAGATGCATATCTGAGCCCATAGTCTAAAATTCCCTTTAAATTCACATGTTTTTCCCCAATAAGGTGAATGTGTTTAGGATTCATTATATACTAACTTAAGGTGTTTACTGCAAAACATATATTTGTTCTTGAATTGCTTAAGTACATCAGAGAACCAATAATTTGTCTATATAAGGTGGCATCAACTACTTCAGAAGTATCATCATTTAATAGCTTCAAACGTGTTGCCATCGGAGTATTCATAGCTTTACAATCTAACATTCCAAATCTTTTTAATATCTCTACAGTATATTTTCCTTGGTTTAGGGAAATCTCATCTGAATATTGCCATACTTCAAGACCTAGAAAGTAATGCATCATTCCAAGGTCTTTCAATTCGAACTCCACGGCAAGCTTCTTCTTACATTTTATGATAGGCTTATCTTCTCCTGTCAAGAACAGATCATCTACATATAGTAATAAAATCGTAATCCCATCATATAGTAATAAAATCGTAATCCCATCTATGTATAGTAGTAAATCATAATCTCATTAGAAATCCATTGATTCTACCGTATCATTCTATGAGTGCTTGATTTAGCCCATACAATGCCTTCTTTAGTCTACATACATGAGTTTTCTTATCATTAGTCTCAACCCTTGCGGTTGTTCGATATATACCTCTTCTTCAATCAAGCCATTTAGAAATCGTGTCTTCATGTCCATTTGATGTAGCTTCCACTTCATATTGGATTCCAAGGCAAGGATGGTTTTGATTGAGGTGTATCTAGCTACTAGTGAAAAGGTATCCTCATAATCGATTCCCTCTTTCTGTGAGAATCCTCGAGCTACAAATATTTCCTTGTACTTTTTTATACTTCCATCTGCTGAGTGTTTAGTTTTGAATATCCTTTTCGAGGATACCACTGATTTGTCTTTTGGTCTTGGTACTACTTGCCTTGCATCATTCTTTATAATGGATTAGTATTCCTCGACCACTGCATCAGCCCACTACTTCTGTTTTATTGCTTCTTCAAAACATGTTGGTTCTTTATCAACTAGATCACACATCAAAGTCATAGAACCAAGGTATGACTTTGGCTTATTTCTTTCTCGGATGGTTCCTTATGGAACACCATGTCTTTTTGCTTCTTCAATTACTTCACGAGCCTAGGAAGGTTTTCTCTTTCGAGAAATCAATTCATTTGGTAATTCTTCAGGTAACTGAGGTTCTGTCATATAATGATCTTTAGGCATCTGGACTTCTTCTTCATTTCTAACTAGTTTAGGACTTTCAACAACTTTAGGATTTCCATTCTCCTCTTCATATTCCTTATCTTTCTTTGACTTTCTGAAGGTTGTATCTTTGTCAAATGTGACATCTCTGCTGAGTTCAATTTGATGTTATCCTAGGATATAGATCCGATAATATTTTGATTGTTCACTATACCCTACAAACAATCCCTTCTTTCCCGAAGGATCTAACTTTGACCTTTTCTCCTTGAGAATGTGAATGTATACAATACAAACAAATAGCTTTAGGTGGCTTACCTATGGATTTTCTCTAGAAAACATTTCTTTTGGAGTTTTATTCCCAAGGGAACTATGGGAAATTCTATTATGTACACATACTAGTGTTCTTGTTGCTTCTTCCCATAGGTACATCGGAATATCTTGATCATGTATCATAGCTTAGGAAACCTTAGGAAAACTGAAGCGCTAGTTTGTCCCGACAGCAGTAACTGGTCCAAAATTGAAAATTCTTGGAATTCAGTTTTGTGTCCACAAAAATATGCACTCTTCAGGGGTGAGTTGAGAGAGCCCTTTTTTTTGTTGATATGTCAAGGAATTTGTTCAGGGTAACAAAACCCTAACTATGTAGTGCTTCCTTTCAAGGTGGCTCTGATACCATGTTGAATTTTCTTAGATGAAATCATAAAACAAATAGTTACTAGTAGATCATTGAAAGAAAAACAAGCACAAAAACACAAGAACACAAGAACCAAAACATTTTCCTAAGGGAAACCACAAGGGAGAAAACCCTGCAGAGCTTCCTCAGTATAGAACTCAACCATAGCAATGTAAAACCCAGAAAACTACTTCTCTCTTCTTTGTGGCGCACTAATCTTTCTCTCTCTTGAAAAACAACTTGAGTGAGTAAGTACAAATGAAGGGGAGCGCCTCCCTATTTATATTCTTCATTTGACTTGACCTCTAACCTAATAGGGCTGACTTCTCTAACTGATTAGGCTGACTTGTCAGCCTGGACACCACAAATAACATTTATTATATTGAAACTTTGGTACTATTAACTCGATTTACATCTAGAGGTTTACATTGATTCTTTCAATGATACTAACAAGACCAATAGGTGCTACAAGTCTCTTTTAGGGATTAGCTACCCCTAGAGTGATTTAGTTTATCATGTGACTATATGAATTGGGGTAATACATATGATCATAGGTTCAAAAACAATCTTATGAGTATGATTGTTAGGATTATTAATCGTCCCTTGTCCAATTTGGTCATATGTCTAAATCAGGAGTCATGTCTAAATCGGGAGTCCTTCCAGTCTATTTTTAGTCACTAGCACCATTGGGTCCACTTGGCCTAATTGGGGCACATGTTCCAGTTACTAAAGTGTGGGGAACACTAATTGAGGCCTATTTCCACTGATTTCAATTGCATGCATCAGTTTAGGAGCCTCCTAGATCAATCCCTACAATTTAGGAGACACTAAGAGTGTTGATACCAACCCAGGTCAGTTGAGTTGAGTTGGTGACTAGTCAAGCTAAGTTAGAATTCAGTTACATTCAGTTAGAGCTAGGTTTGCATGGATTCATGCAGGAGAGGCGCATTCCTCACCTACCACAGTCAGTTAGCCTTAGTTAACACTGAATTAGACACGTGATTTGTGTTTTAGAACTCCGATAATGATTTAGACAAGGTCAGTTAACTATCGAGTCCTCCGATAATGATTTAAACAAGGTCTTAGTTACCTATTGTCAAGAAGAGTCTAATCAATTCAAATTTCCTCATGTGGATTTGAATTGCATGTGGCTATTTAGCCATTGTATTACATTGTAATTAATCATCTAATTACTTTTTGATTAATGAAAGCATTCACAATTGCAAGCCATTTTTGCACTGTTTCATTCTTTAATAACTGAGTAAATTGTGTGATCTATCTTGTGAGTTGTGTGTTTGTCCACAGATCCATGTGCTCAATTTAATATGGTATCAGATCCTCAGCAGGACAAGGCACTTCTCCTCCTCATATCTCCTACTGGATCATTTTTTTGAGCAAAATTGCTCCTTCCAGCTCTGCACAAGGAGGTAGAAGGTTTACCACTTAATACCCCAAGTTAAGGAATTGTTAATCAAGCTTGCTTGATCAATTATGCTGGGTGTGATGAAAAACTAAAATGTGCAAGATGTTCGACCTTACTTTGTCTTTTTGTGTAATTGTAGGTACAACTTCGAATGGATTCATCAATTCCTCTTATCACCCTATTTACAAGCTATTCAGAATGGAAGAAGAAGATGATTGCATCTTTGATGAGACGAGGTCTCTATGGGGTGTCTATTGGACTCGGTGAATATTTTTTTAGTGAGAATGACTGGATGAATGAATGTGATGCAAATTTTGGAACAATGACACTGGATCTTTCTCCTAGCTTGCGCTACCTTAGTAGATCTATTGAAGACCTAAAGGAACTATGGACAAGATTGGACAGAATATTTGGAAAGATTAATGAGGATGATAATAGCACTTTGGAGAGAAAATCCAGCACCATAAAAGTTCTTGATCCAAAATTCTCAGCCTCTACTCTCTCTGCTGAAGTTGTTCAATATGAAAAAGAAGCAAAGTCCTCCTTTAGCGATTTTCCTTTGAATTATGTGCAAAAATTGCTAGTAATTGCTTCTGAAAGTGAAGAGAAATATGTTTTTTCTCCCTCTAATGTTGCTGCTGGTGTGAAAATATGTAATGCCTTGGATATTTTTGAAGAAATATCAGATTACCAGAGTGATCCATTCACTCCCCATGATCTAGATCTTCCAGCAAATTCTTGCAGGATTGCATGCACCAAAATTCAAAATTTTGAAGAAGAAGAAAACTGTGCATCTACCGTCTCAGTGGACCATACTCTTGGATCTGATATGAAACTTATTGGATCTGATATGACCTTATTTAGATCTGATGTAATATTTATTGGTTCAATATTTCAGGTTCATAAGCTTTCAGTACTGCTTGCAGCTATTCTCATTAATTTTGTGAAGAAACAAGTACCGCAAGTCTCCTTCAAAACTGTTGCTGGGGATTTGATTTCATTTCACAGTTTTGGATCTGATATTATTTGGTTCAAATTTTAAAATAAAAGAGCCTTCAGTCATGCTTGTAGCTACTCTCACCAATTTCGGTGTGAAAAATCAAGTACTGCAATTCTTCCTCAAAATTGTTGTTGGGGATTTGGTGTTAGTTTCCTCTTATGAGGTTGCTGATATTTTATTCTGTGATTCATTAGATATTTTTGAAGCTATATCAGATTATGGAGCTCAATCATTCACTCTCCATAGTCCCATAGATTCTCTACTTTTGGTCACATGCTCATCTCCTCACAGTACTGGTAAAGAGGAAGATTTTATGCATCCGCCTGGACACTTGCTCCTAACACTTGGGGTTGTTTTTACCACTCATGGTTTGTTGTTCATGGCTGAAACATATCATTTTCTTGATTGTTCCTCACATGGTTTGAATCCTCAAGAACCTTTTCTCACTTATCAGTTGATTTCAGTTGCTCTACAGGGTCCAGTCTTCATCCAGCAGCTATCTATATTTCTAATTTAGTTGAGCATATCATTCTTCTTCCAAAGAGGAATATTCCTCCAGACATAATGATGGAGAGGTTCACATGTCAGGCCCCAGGATACCTATGCACAGAAGAACCATATTGATCATGATTCTATCTGCTTAATTAGAGGGGGGGCTTTTTTTCCATGTGTTTTTTTCCCCAACTCCTTATATTGAGTAGTTACTTTACTTTACTTGATGTAATGGGTGACCTATGGTCTTAGTTACCAGGGCCCACATATTGTCCAAGTTATCATTTTGGGGGAGTGTTGGGATTATTAATCCTTTCTTGTCAAATTTGTTCATATGTCAAAATCAGGAGTCATGTCTAAATCGGGAGTCCTTCCAATCTATTTTTAGTCACTAGCACCATTGGGTCCACTTGGCCTAATTGGGGAACATGTTCCAGTTACTAAACTGTGGGGAACACTAATTGAGGCCTACTGCCACTTATTTCACTTGCATGCATCAGTTTAGGAGCCTCCTAGATCAATCCCTACAATTTAGGAGCCACTGGGAGTGCTGATACCAACCTAGGTCAGTTGAGTTGAGTTGGTGACTAGTCAATCTAAGTTAGGAGTCAATTACATTCAATTCCAGTCCTCTACATTCGATTAGCGCTAGGTTTGCATGGTTGCATGCAGGAGAGGTGCATTCCTCACCTGCCACAGTTAGTTAGCCTTAGTTAACACTGAATTAGACATTTGAGTTGTGTTTTAGAACTCCAATAAACTCCGATAATGATTTAGACAAGGTCAGTTAACTATTGAGTCCTTTGATAATGATTTAGACAAGGTCTTAGTTACCTACAGTCAAGTAGAGTCTAATCAATTCGAATTTCCTCATGTGGATTCGAATTGCATGTGGCTATTTAGCCATTGTATTACATTTTAATTAATCATCTAATTACTTTTTGATTAATGAAAGCATTCATAGTTGCTAGCCATTTTTGCACTGTTTCAGTCTTCAATAAGTGAGTAAATTGTGTGATCTATCTTATGAGTTGTGTGTTTGTCCAGACATCTATGTGCTCAATTTAATAATGATATGATACATAATTAATGAAAACAAATATGGACCATGCAGAGAAAATTAATATGAGCATAGAGATAGAGAGAGAATTTGAATTTCCCATGCATGCCTCTAAGTGAACTCGAATTAATAAGACATCCTTCGAGTCTTATTTGTGATAAAAACAAGTTCAATTAATTAAGGAATCAACTCCTTAATTTATGCAAGTGGTTGTTGAAGATGACACTGATGGATAAAAACTAGTTACATTTAGTTATGTTTAGTTACATTCATTTATGTTCAGTTACATTCAGTCATGTTCAATTACATTCAGCATGTTCAGTTACGTTCAATTATGTTCAGTTGCATGTACTTCCATTCAGTTCAGTTCAATTCATTCAGTTAACAACTGAGTTACAGATAGTTAAGCTTAGTGAATTGATGGAGGGCGCATATATTCTTTGTGGGATATAATTATGGAGTTCCAACTTGACACCGAGTCATCGAAGGTGCATGGTTGAAGATAAAATAGTGTTCTCAGTGTTAACTACTTACTGAAGCATGCAATATTTGCTACCTTCCTTGTATGACCTAATTTGACTTGTTATCAAAGTGTTATGCAATTGGAAAGATCATCATAGTGTTCCATTTGATCTCTACTCTCTGGTGCTCTTGGTGAAAGAAATCTGCTATTATGTTGTAATCATTCTCTGCCAATTATCAAGCATGCTCTAAAATTGTTTGTTGGGTTTTTTATCCTCCAAATCAGTGGAGGGTTTTCCCATGGTATATCTTGTGTTCTATGGTTTGATTATTGATGCGATTCATCTGCACTGTTATTGTGGATTAAAGTTTTAAAGTTCAATTATCTTCATATTTTTGCTCAATCGCTAACAGGAAATTCAAGGAGGTTGAAAACAAAGAATTTGGTTGCTTCCGATCTTCGCTTTCGATTTTAGTGTATGGAAAAGTCAATATCTGTAGGAAAGAGTTGGGGTCATGGAGTTAAGCCGTTAAGTTAGCATATCGAAATATTGACATGGTTATTAAATTTGAAGTAATTATTAGGCCAAGTTCTATATTTTTTAACTGAGGTAAACGATTAATCCACCCCGTAGAGAATTTTTTGGGAATCATGAAGTCAGGGTTCCAATGTAATAGGGAAAAACTTTGTATTATGAATTGGTATTGGGATAATTAAGGATGTTAAAGGAGTTCACCGTTGTCTTAAAATATTGCTTAGATGACTGGGGATGTGACAGAGTGGCATCATAACATAAGGTTGCAACGCTCAAGCTGTTTGGGTTGAACCCTACATTTACAGGCGGAAAGAAAAGCTTCAGTTGCCTCACTAGGGCTATTTTGGGCCAAAACCTATAACTATAGAAGAGAGAATCATAAATTTTGGTTCAAGAATGTATGGTGAGTAACTCAGACTACCGGT
This sequence comes from Pseudotsuga menziesii, assembly GCA_001517045.1. Lineage (NCBI taxonomy): Eukaryota > Viridiplantae > Streptophyta > Pinopsida > Pinales > Pinaceae > Pseudotsuga > Pseudotsuga menziesii. Next base: position 99,275 of record LPNX010979772.1, on the reverse strand, counting down.
ATAAGGTTAAAACATTCATATGGACAAGGATGGATAATAATATTGTTACCAACATGCATAAACCATTTCTATACAATCATTTTGTTGATGCCTAGTGTGCCATTACATAACTATTTCTAAAATGTCTAATAAATATTTTTGTGATGCACAGAACTTGCAGCTGCAAGTTTGAATAGTCGTAGTAGGGGAAATATTCCATAGGAAAATGGTAATTGTGAATGATTCCTAGGATCCTTATGAGTATGAGGAAGATGTTCTTGGAGAAAATGTGCAAGAAGATAATACAGGAACCAGATCTCATGGAAGAAGAGAGAAAACTACTCTTGATAATTTGATGGAAACAATGTGGAGTTTCTATGAAATATTGACTAAAGCTCAAAAAGAGAAGAACCAGTTAACGCTTCCATCCTCCTATGTCTCACAGATATGCAAAAACAAGATAATATAGGGTCCATCCCATGAAATGTGGGCCAAGAACGAACAAATGTAGAGAGACGCTCTAGGGGTTTCTCCAGGAAAAGGACCCCAAGTCTAAGAAAGAGTTATGTAATAAGAAAGTGTAGGGTAACCTCGTCAAGCTCTTCTTCTAGCAGGTCATGTGGTTCCTGAATTTCTCAAAGCATCCCATGGTATAAAACCATCAAGTCTAGAAGAAGGGAACTCAAAAGGATTCCACAGGGAGAGTTTAGGAAAGAAATACCTCCCACATTTGATGATGAAATCAATACATGTCAAGAAGCAGAGGCATGGATGTTAAAGATGAAGAAGTATTTTAGAATTCATGATTATACAAAGATTGAAAAGGCCAGAGTTGTAATCTATAATCTTAATGGAATGGCTTCAATTTGGTGGGAACATATCAGGAAAGTAAAATAGATTAGCAAAAGAAGAATTAGTTGGATTCGTTTCAAGAAGTACATCAAAGAAAAGTACTTATATGTTCAATACTATGACTGTAAGAGAAAGGAGTTTCATGAGTTGAAATTGAAACATAGGACTATGGATGAGCAAGCCCATAAATTTCTGGAACTACTGAGATATGTGGACTACATTAAGGAACCGCTGATACATCATGCTTTGATGGCATATCCATGTCCCTATGCAGGCTCCCTTTACCCGTTTTTTCTCAATATGACCCTGATTCTCAAGTGGAACCCCTTAAAAGACACTTATATATATATATACACAGGTCACAAGTCTACAACCCGCGTATACACATCTTGCACCACTGTCACCCGCATACATCGAGAAATGTGATAAAAAATCAAAAAATATTTGGAGCTTTCCCCCACTAAGTATGAAGGAATTGTCCCTTGGTCTTCCATATGATGGGAAACACTCCACTTCAGCCCTTCACCTCCTATTGAAGGGTTATATATTGAGCTACTATGAAACATTAGAGGAGGGGAGAAATTTGTGAGAAAATATACTACAATGGAATTGTGCCCCATTCTTATGTACGTGAGTATGCATCCCTTTTTCCTTGAAGCAGCCATTAGTACTATTTCCCAAGCTTGCCTTGATCTTTGTGATCTTTCCTTTGTATGGAGGATTGAAGTGGTGGAGGACCAGGTGGAGGGACTCAGTTTCTCTATTTCAACGAGGTGTCAATAGAGTTTGTCATCTTTATCTCTGTTCATATTAATAGAAATATCCATTTCTCGTCCATTGCATGTGTAATTATAAATATTTGCTATCAATGGATGTAATTACTTTGATTATGTATTGGAATATAACATTCTAGATTAGATTCTAACGCTTTACATATCATGCGTGTATATCTTGTCATTTTTTAGGGTAATGTGTAGGTACAAGCTTGATTGAAAGCTCATTGGGGATCTACTTCAAACGTCCAGAATAAGGTACGCTCCCTTGGTCCCTTAGTGTTAGTTTTGATTGTATGTTTAGCATGATTGGAAATGGGTTTATTTATGGTGTCATCATGTCTATTGTGGTCCACTCCAATCCATAGGAGATCTTCTCCGTAACAGAATTGGTGGATCAACTGGTGATATTTCCTTTTATGGTTGGGGTTGTGGGTGCATTTTTCGCTCGATTTGCTCTCTGTTTCACCTCATTTCGGTGTCGCATTTAGTAGTATGTTCATCCATTTATAGTCTTCTAGATTGGTTTGACCCTGGTATTTCTTTTTACCACTTGCTTCTCTGTATGCAAGGGTCAAATTATATACAGTCGTGTATATACGTAGGTTATCCTCTACCTAGTCGCATACATACGCTATTGTTCTTTGCACAGTCGTGCGCATCCTCCCATTTGGTTGAGTTGTTGATGTGGGAAGTTGGTGGGTGCGTTGTGAGTGTGACTGGGTCTTCCTAGGTACCAATATTGTTTGTTGATTTCCCTTGTTGTGACCAGAGACCTCCTTTTTAATAATTTTCTTTCTTTGAAAATTGTTCTGGTCAATTTATTTCTATTTTGTTTTGCCATTAGTGCATTAGTATTTGTATTGATGTCTTGCATGGCTTGCATTTTCTACTTGCTGCAAAGACTGAGAATTTTTAGTGACTTTTATTACTTTTTTATTCTTTTATATTGAAAATACATAATAATTCTATAGTTGCATACTTACTTGCATCTCACATATGCATTTAAGGAGGTACTTGCATTGGGTTGCTTGGCTGAGAGTAGTGATTAGGATTTCATATAGGAAGGATTTATTGGCATTTGAAAAGGAATAATTTGTTTCACATTGCATGTAGTGGCATAACCCCTTTTTCATGATTAAAAACAAGTTGCACTTGGTATTGTTTTGTAGGTGTGCATATTTACTTCATTGTTGAGTTGTAACCTCACTAGGTGCACGCTCATTTCCCTTGAGTAATCGCAACCTTAAAATTAATGCTTAAATTAAAATTGATTAGACATTTTTATTTGATAGTGGTGCACCAACAAGCTTAGGATTGTAGATTCTTGGAATAGGGTATCGTGAGTAAATATTTCCAAGACTATGAAACAAAACAACTAGGTGTTTAGCTAGGTGAGAATTGAGATCCTTGGTATAATCAGTGTTCTCAGGAGGCTCCTCTTACACAAGATTTAAGCATGAGGCAACACACACATTTATGGCGGGGATATCCCCTTGCCACTTTAAGTTGAGCTTCGGAGATATTTCCAAGATCTTATTCGTATCTGGAGGATTTTGAGGTGCCTTTGGTGTTTTTAAGATTTAGGCTCTGTTACCCTACCCATACGGTAGATCCCGCCTATGACTGTCCGCCTGAGCATTGGTTATATTGGGGTGACCTTAGTTCCCTTACCTAGGTATTGTAGGGGGTTCTTGTAGAGGTTATTCTACGAGTGCCCTAGCTAGGTAGGAGTCGAACAACACAGTCTCTATATGCTTTGAAGTTGAGGGCCACTATAATTGGTTACACACCTCCACTTGTAGTGTATGGGAGTATCAGGCCTCTGCTAGGCGAGACATACCTACTGCATTTGGGAGCTCAGTTATCCTCCCTCTTTGCTTGTTTTCATCTGACTTAGATTTACTTAGGGGTGTGTTCTTTGTGCACTAGTTGACTTTTGGGATCGTGGTTACTTGAGTATCTTTATCTTCTCTTAAGGTCTGATCGCTTTTACATTCGCCATGCCAAACATCACTACTAGTATTCTGTCACCTTCTCCAGGTTCTAGTTTGGACCCTGGTGTTGGACTGGGGGGAACCACAACCCCTTACCTTGCACATAGATTTGGAAGTGGTCATATTCCACCTTTTACTCCATTTGTGGGAGGATTTTCACTTCCTTCATTCGGTCTTAACACCAGCGTCCAGTCTCATGGGGGTGGTAGTAGATATGTGAGTGTTGGGTATACAACTTACATTCCATTTTATGTCCAATCATCCATTGCACTGATTCCTTCAAGTTATTTTCTGATGATCAATCCTCCCTCTATCCTATAGTTTGGTCTCTCTACTGACTTTGTGCAACTTTTTTGGGACTAATGTCATTGTGTAGGGTCCATTTTTTGTGCACTCTCACTGGGACCTAGCTCGTTCATTCCCATGGAAAGTATAACACTAAACTGGCATATAGGATAGGACCAATTTCCACGTGCATTTTGTATTATCCTATGACTATGTCACCTTAACCATAGGTATGAACCCACTTCGCGATGTCACGGAACCTTCATACTTCTACTAGAAGTGGCATTATGTAAGTGGTAGATATTTCCTTATCATGGGTACCCTAGTTAGATCCCACTTTGTCATTTGGTGCCCATGATGAGTGTCCTCCCTTAGGTTTGGGAGTCCCTTGTATTCTCGTCATGTCTTCGAGTAAAGAAATTCATACTCTTTCTTGAACTTTATGCTATCCATATCCTATCAGGACTCCCATTTGTATCAAGTTGTAATTTCATTTGCATACGCCTGCTTGTTGTATTGAGATTTATGTGAGCTCCCTGCTTCAGTTTATAAGCTATATGGCCCAATCTTGCCTCAATCCTAGCCAAGTAGAGCCTCCTATATATATTTTGCAGCTTGATTATCCCTTACCCAGAGGAGACATCCCCCCGAGTGTCATTTTCCTACATATGCTTCCTTGCATTGAGCATAGGTATGTTCCACTGCTTGGAACTAGTTTGCTTTCCTACGACACTAGTTTTCAAGCTTTTCAAATATGAAAAAGACCAAAAAATCATAAAACAAAAAAATTCAGATGGGAAATGATATTACTTTTTGTTGGCAGTCGTCGTGTCGTGTCACCTTCAAACAGAGCGTAGTACATTCAACCATTGGTTGGGTTACTAGTATGAATTTAGGAGTTGTACTTGTGATTTTGAGTTTCCTCCATCGACATGTTATGCTTCTGGTCCCTATGGAGCCTCTGTTGAGGCCTCATGTGTCACAGAGTTATCCCAGTATGCATTATGGGTCTATGATTCCTATGAGTCTTCATCTGCCTTATGCTCTTGTTCGAAGGAAGCTTTATCTTGAGTCGGACATTCCTTAGTTATCTTGTCCTTGCATGCTGGTCATTCTCGATACAGTTGTTACTAGTTCGTGCACATCTTGTTCTTGTTCTTCCAATTTATCCAGTGTTGTTTTGTACCTCGTGTTGGTTGATGGGGGATGACTTAATTCCCTCCTACCAACGGATTACATTACATCAACTTCAGAACATCTATTATGGAATAGGGATCTAGAGTCCATTAAGAGCCTTGAGACTTGCAGTCATTAGTGGCAGGTTCTCTTGCCATCGACAGGTTTTGGAATACATCAATGTCCCCTTATCGATGTATTCTCTCAAGTGTTTGACCTCAACACCTCTATTCTCACTTTCACTTTGTACCTTGATTCCCATTATCATTATCGATGGGATATATCGCGTTTGTTAATGATATACATCATTGACCAATAATCAGACGATGGTCCATCATGTTCGACTACGAAACCTTTATCCGCGTGATAGGACATGTACTAGCGACGTTTTGTGTCGAAGACCTCCAAGATTGGTGGAATCCCATATATGCTACCTCCTCAATCGTTCCAGTATCTCTGAGATTTCAGCTCTCGTGACTAGATTCCAATGTACCATTTGATGTCTTCATTCAGTATGGAGACATTACATCATTGTATATTGTATGTGGAAATGACCACTTATGGCATATGCCTATTATTCCTATTCATGGGCATTGTATTCTCATGTTTTTGGGACTGCTATGTCTTTTCATCCATATATAGAGATATATCATTGTATTGTATTGATGAGTGGTTGGTTTTTTCCACCTGGGTCTTCATTACTCCACTTCTGGGGATATTATAATGTATTTCGGCCATCGTCTACCCCTCTAATCTCACATATTAGGTGGAAGCTGTTATAGAGTGATTTTCCACACATGATACATCATGCTTTGATGGCATATCCTTGTCCCTATGTAGTCTCCGTTTACCCCTCTTTGATCTCTATGACCCTCATGCTTCAGTGGAACCCCTTAAAAGACACTTTTATATATATACGTGGGTTGTAGACTTGTGGGTCACAAGTCTACAACCTGTGTATATGCTGCTTGCACCATTGTCACTTGCATACATCGGCAAATGTGCTCAAAAACAAAAAAAATATTTGGAGTTTCCCGCCGCTAAGTAATGAAGGACTTGTCCCTTGGCCTTCCATATGTCGGGAAACACTCCACTTCGACCTTTCACCTCCTATTGAAGGGCTATATATTGAGCTACTATGAATTATTAGAGAGGGGGAGAACTTTGAGAGAAAATATACTATAGTGGAATTGTGCCCCATTCTTATGTACTTGAGTCTGCATCCCTTTGTCCTTGAAGCAGCCATTAGTGTTATTTCCCAAACTTTCCTTCATCTTTGTGAGCTTTCCTTTGTATGGAGGATTGAAGTGGTGGAGGCCCAGGTGGAAGGACTTAGTTTCTCAATTTCGACGAGGTGCCGACAGAGTTTGTCATTTTATCTCTATTCATATTAATAGAACTATCCATTTCTCATCCAGTGCATGTGTAATTATAAATATTTTCTATCCATGTATGTAATTAATTTGATTATGTATTGGAATATAACATGCTAGATTAGATTCTAACACTTTACATATATCATGTTTGTATATCTTGTTGTTGTTGAAGGCAATGTGTAGGTACAATCTTGATTGAAAGCTCAACGGGGATCTACTTCAAACGTCTGGAATAAGGTATGCTCCCTTGTTCCCTTAGTGTTAGGTTCAATTGTATGTTTAGTGTGATTGGAAATGGGTTTATTTCTGGTGGCATCTTGTATGTTGTGTTCTACCCCTATCCATAGGATATCTTCTCTGTAACATAAGCTCATGTTGGTATTCTTTGATGATATTCTTGTGTACTCCAAAAATAAATCAAAGCAAAAGGAACACTTGAGGATGGTGTTGCAAGTCCTTAAAGAACATGAGTTGTATGATAAGTTAAGTAAATGAAATTTCTATCAAATTTTGGGTCACATTATTTCGGAAGAAGGAATTCCAGTGGACCCCAAGAATATTGAATCCATAATGAACTGTCCTACTCCAAATAATGTTTCAGATGCCCGATCTTTCATGGGTCTTGCACGTTATGACATAAGAATCATTGAAGGATTTTCTAGAATCGCCTATCCAATCACATCACTGCAAAGAAGCAAAGTTAAATTTGTATGGTCTGAGAAATGTGAGTAGAGCTTCCAACAGCTGAAGCATTTTCTTACCTGTGCCCTATTCTAAAAATTGTTGATCCATGCAGGAAATTCATGGTGTGTACGGATGCATGTATTGAAGGGTTAGGATGTGTGCTTATGGAGGACGAGTTTGTAATCTGTTACGAGTCCCGTGAATTAAAGGACCACGAGAGAAATTATGACACCCATGATTTGGAGTTAGTTTTCATAGTGCATGCGCTCAAGATGTGGAAACACTATCTATTAGGGATAAAGTTCGAGCTTAGGACAGAACACATGATTTTAAAATATTTATTTAATCATCCCAACCTAAATGTCAAGAAAGCCAGATGGTTAGAATTATTGTTTGAATTTGATTTTGAGATAAAGCAAGGATAATAAGGTTGTTGATGCCATCGGCGAGAAATTTCATGCAAGGACATTGAGTATATGTGACTCTAACATTAACACAAGGGTCCTTGAATATCGTAGTTAGGATGAAACCTGCCTTCAACTGCGGGCAAAGTTGCAGCAAGAAGAAACATATAGGAAGTGTGAAGGATATAATCCCATGAAATTTGGCCTTCTTGTACACAGGGACAGACTGAATATTCCCAATTGCATAGGATTCAAAAATATCATCATGGACTAAATTCACCAAAAATCGTACTCTAGACATCCAGGATACCAGAACCCCATAACAGTGGCAAGAAAGTAGTATTGTCACCCTGGTATGAATAAATATATAGCGGAATATATATCTATATGTCATCAATGTCAACAAGTTAAAGCGACATGACAAGATCCAGCAAGGTTATTATAGTCCTTAACCAATCCAGAATGGAAGTGGGAAGTAATTTCTATGAATTTCATAACAGGTTTGCCAAGAATAGTGAGGAAACATGCTTCAATCATGGTAGTGTTGGGTAGGTTGTCTAAGGAAACACATTTTATTCCAATTAAGTCTACTTACAAGCAAAGTGACATAACAAGTATATTCATGAAAGAGATATTCATATTGCATGGATTACCCAATGCCATAATTTCATACAGAGATGCAAATTTTATTTTGGAAAGGTTTGGTTTAGGAACTGGGAACTCAATTGAACTTTAATACAACAAATCATCCTCAAACCGATGACCAAACTGAAAGGGTGAACCAAGTTGTTGAAGATATCTTAAGGATGTCTGCAATGGACAAGACATCTAAATGGGACAATTATCTACACTTGGTGGAATTTGCATACAACAATGGTCTGCAAGCAACAATAGGAATGAGTCCATTTGAGGCCTTGTATGGTAAAATATGTAGAACCCTAGTAAGTTGGGATAATCCAGTCACTAGGGCAGTTCTTGGGCCATAAATGCTTCAAGAAATTGAGAAGAAAACTGTTAATATAAGACATAACTTGAAAGCTTCCTAGGATAGGAAGAACGGTTATGCAGATTTGAAATGAATGCATAAAGAATTTCAAGTTCAAGATCATGTATACTTGATATTTAAACCCAAGAAAATTTTCCTAAAATTGGGGAGTTATTCCAAGTTGGAACCTAGATATTATGGACCATTTGAAATCCTTGATATGATAGGACCAGTTGTAGTATTTCATTGCCTGCTAGCATGAGAGCGCATAATGTTTTCCATGTTTCTTTTCTTAAGAAATATGTACATGATCCTAATCATGTAATTGATTGGAATGTGATACAGGTGGAAGCCAAGGGAGAGTTCTAGGTGGATCCCATGTGCATCCTCGACAAGAAAGAAACATTGCTCTGGAATCGTGCCATCATCTAGGTGAATAGTGGAAGTACATTGGACTGGATGAGGATACTTGGGAGCTAGAGGATGCCATGAAGGAGCCATACCCATTTTTGTTCAAGTTTTGAGAACACTGAGGGTGGTGTTATTTTAAGGGGGGGGGGTGGTTGTAAATTACCCATTTTGATCCTTGTTATATTGGCCTATAATGTAAATGTTGTCTATATACAATGTATGGTTCCTATTGAGATCTCAAGGATAAGGCCCCGCTAGTGAATGATAGGTTTATAGAGCCAAGTATTATGTGCTTTGCAATCATGGAAATGTAAGTATGTAAATAATGTTACCATGCAATAAAAATGTTCAAGCATAGCTATGGAGGCAACATGAATGAGAAGCTATGATACCCATAAGGGAGAGGTGAGCGGCATGTGGGATTCCAATCCAACATTTCCAAGTGTCACCTTAAGAACCCATGTTCCATAAATGGAAAGTAGATGCCCAAGTGCACTTCCATAACTATTCTTAAATGTTGATGTACACGGGTAGATGAGGAATCAGCTCAATAGTTTAAGAAAATATACAAAACAGTGTTGTGATGGGTGTGACGGGTTATTGAGTCACGTTGCTTGACTCAGAAGTCAAGGAATTCATGGAATTTTTTTCCATCATCCCCGAGCATAAATTAAGATGTAGGGGGAGGATAAAGAGGGGAATTATTTTCATGCACATGTCTACCTAAGCTCCATACGTATGGAGAAACAAAGAGAGCATGCCCATATTGGAAAGATTGTATCACGCGCATTATCAAAGTAGCAGCAGAAGTCGTTGGATTGTAAACTATTAGTGAACACCCTGTAAATTGGGTCACGTGATTGAACCCAGCATGGTATGGGAGTGAAAATCTAGTAGAATCGCAAGTTGGGGAGAACCAAGGGTGGAATGGAGTGAAAAACCCAGTGAAGGAAAAAGTATCCAAGTAGTTAACAGCCGAAACTTTTCTCTGACCACCTTGAATAGCAGTGGAGGAGCCTGAGGGATTGTGTAGCAGTGAAGGAGGCCTTCCTTTTGTTGGGTGTGGTAGGTGGGTATATAACTAGATGAACTGAGTGATATTCTTGTATATTTGTGGTTAATATCACTGGATTAGCATTCCCTTATTTTTTCCCTGTGTATGCATGATAAACCTAATTAGGATACTGGATTAGCATGAATGACTACAGTTTGGTTGTGAGTGAACATGTCTAGTTCCTCTCTATTGGATATCATATCCTAGTTTGGGGGTGGTCTCTAAGTGTTGAAAGAATATAGGCCAAGCAGAGACCTATGGTTGGGTGGAGTGTTACACTCACATAGCTAGTTGTTGAACAATTTCTTGAAATATAAGTATTTATGTGATGTTTGAATGTCCACTTATGGTTCAGGAACATTTAATTTGTTTACATTGTTTGAATGCTCAATGAATATGGTTAACAACTATGAATCAAGTTATTTATGTGCATAGTTATATTCTTAATTATTATATGTGCATGCAAAATGGATTGACTCATATAGGTTGAATTTCTTAATACAGTAGGTGTTCATGACTGTGATAGAGTCACCCTTATGTCTGGTTTATGTTTTGATTAATCTATGTTAAAGAATTGTTTATATGCATCGGTTGCATTTTTATGTGGATTGAATGCCTCGTGTGCATGGTTAGTTGTATTTCCTTAAGTTGTGAACCTTGCAGAGTTATGTCGGGGAAGGTTGAAGCATGTATGCACGTCGTAATCCCATAAGGAATCAATTCAAAGGAATTATGAGGAATCCATAGACAATATGATCAAAGTCCCATGGCTGAAATTGTCTAAGGAAGGAATATTACTGTCAATGTTCGACAGTCGAACGCCTGGAATAATACACAGACCAAAAATTGGAAAAATGACTAAGTGTTGGCCTATGAGAAGTGGAGCAATCGTGACTGTTGATTGTCCATTCATATTTAATATGATCCATTGATTTGGTGTCGGCATTTCAGTCCCAACGTCGAAACGAGCATATAACTTGTGAAGGACGCATGGTGAATGTCAACTTTTGACTCCCGACATTGGTAGCATTGGATTTGAGATGTTATACCGTTTAGTTGGAAGTTAGACTCGCGGTGATGACTTCTGAATCTTGACATTGGTAGTGTGAGAATCGACACATCGATTCGGTTTGGTTGGAATACCATCAATTACTTTGGGTTATGACTACCAAAGTCATGGAATTAGGATTATAAAGTTGGGGAGGTTGACAACAAAGAGTTTTATTACTTCTAATCTCTACTTTCGATTTCGTTGTACGAAAAAGTCAAGATCGGTAGGAAAGAGTCGAGATCATGGATTTAATTCGTTAAGTGAGCGAATCGAAATATTGACATGGTTATAAAAGTCGAACTGATCATTATGACAACTTACAGCTCTATTTAAGTGGGATACACTATTAATTCACCTTGTACGGAATTTTTGGGAATTATGAAGTCAAGATTCCGATGTAATTGGGAAATTTTTTGTATTTCGAATTGGTATTGGGATAATTAAGGACACTAAAGGAGTTCGTAGCCATCTTAAAAGATCACTTAGACAGTTGGGGATGTGACACATGATGTAATGGTATGTGTTTCTTTTATGATGATATATTTTTATGATTACATGCATCTAAATGTGGTGCCTTATTGTTCATGATTTATGATGGAAATGATGTTGTGTTCTCATATTGACATTCAAAAAATAGCACGTGGGTCGTTTTCTATGAGATGATTACAATTAATGCATTTATTACATGTTGTAAGGTGGTGATTAATAGGAAATACTCCAATGGGCCAAGAGGGTCAGTTTGTTTAATGATATCATGAGAACCTCATACCCATGAAGGATAATATCTACAAGTAACACCTTGTGGGATGGGGACAAACTCAATTTATAAACCTATACCAATGATACATTTTCCTTGTATACTTTTTTATGTGATGTGGCACAATCTTGAGAAGGATAGATATCTTGATATTGGATTGTGATGTTGAATTTTGAAGGAATGGTTGAGGTTGACACTAGCGATGTTGTGTAGTCAAAATTTAATGCCTAGGGATGAGTTCCTATTTGGAATTATGTAGGAATACGGGTCAATTATTCAATATGCATGGGAGATACACAAGTTAACGTACCAAAATATATTCTTTTTTGGGTCGGAGGAGGTTGGGCCTTGGGTCCCAAGATAGGTTGAAGTAGCTTAAAACCTACTTTGAAAGTTGGGAAGAGGGATAGATTTGTACTCTCACATCCCCATAGTTGTGGTGCAGATTGTGTTAGAATATTGACAATATGCATAAAGACACAACAATATGTTTTCTAGCATGCAAACCAAGAATATAATAATCTAACCTTGTAACCATACAAGCAACAATAATCAAATTAAGAAACACGAGACGAGAGAATAGAAATGATACACAAGATATACATGGTAAAAACCCAAATGGGGAAACATCCATGGGAAGGTATCTATCTTCCTATTCTTACGAAATATCCATCTTACAATACATGGAATCCCCACATGTGAATAATTGTGATATTCACATCATATCACAATTATGTTTCACCAACATACCCTAAAAGGGTCTCCTTCACCTCTATTATATAGCTAGAGGTATGGAATATTTACATCCCATAACACATGTGGGATAACTGATTCACCACTTGATCTCATATAATGATAATAAGAGAATATATTACATGATGCATGTGGGATAACTTCATTTTATAATATTAGATTTATTTATGCCTTATTGATAGATATAAACAAAAATCACCACACAAGTCATCATTATATATTTCAACACTCCTCCTTAATGATGAATAGAGATAAAGAATATAATGAAGGAAGATGGGCATTACATTAACAGATTGTCGATGCATGTTGTAGTCACTTGGGTGACTTTTATATTAGTTTAGCAAAGGGTGATTGAGAGGAAGAGTATAGAAGTAAGCTATTAAAAATATAAGTAGCATAATTAACTTAACTTTGGGATAAAGCTACTTAAAATGGGGGGAGTATGTAATACCCCATATTAGACAGAGTTCTAAAATTCACTAAAAATTTATCAATTCACAGTAAATCAATAAACTTACCAGGAATTTTGTAAGCGAAGAAGGTGATGTTGACGCTAGAGGTGCAGAATTCGTGGCCCGTCTCCTCAAGAGCCTCCAAGTTCTCTCCAATGTTGTTTTATCCATGGCAGCTATGACAATTAAATAGTGAAATTGTAAACTCTCAACAATGGTTAATATCCATACCAACATCCTCAACAGGTATTACCAATATCCATATCCATAACCAACCAAACCCTCCTATGTTTGGCGCCAACAGATAGGATGTTTGGCGTGAACTAGCATGTTGAGCAGTAATCAGAATTGAAGGATGATGGTTCAGGAAAATCGGCC
>LPNX010979772.1:53332-85107 GCA_001517045.1 Pseudotsuga menziesii | reverse complement strand
TTATATAAATTATATAGATTTTTTTGTTTTTGTTTTATTTTTTATTATTTTATTATATAAATTATATATTTTTTGGTTTTTTTATACTTTTTGTTTTTATTATTATCCCCATCTGAAACAGGCACCCGGAGATTAAACTACTGGCACCAAGGTTTGAGAGAATCACATTCAATAAAAATATTCTAACGAATAGTTCCTTGCATAAGAAGGCATCGAATCTTGTATCAACTCTGGGATCTACTGCATGGAGTAGCATAATGAGTACTGGCATCGACTCTTTATGCATATTTAGATTGATTAACAGCATCGCCACCTAACATCGACTACATGAAGTACAAACATCAAGTGTATCAACTCTCGGGATCGACAACATTTATATTTTTTTGTTTATGTTTATTATTTTATTATATAAATTATGTTAATTAGTTATATATTATATTGTTTTAATAATTATCATATAAGTTGTTTAGTTTTAGAAATGGATTAGTTTACGAAGTTGACGATTTGGCCTGAAAGTCGATCGTCGTTGCCACTTCTCGTCCAAATCATCAACTCCAATCAGTACCAAAATACGATCAATACTCTTCGGGGCAGAGACCAGCGACAGCCACATATGAGGGCCCTACATCCTCTTGAGAACCGTCCATTCGAATGCACCTCCTGCACATAGACTTACCAAATGCATCCAATGCATGGCTAAAAAAACACGTCAACTTCGGATCTGTGAGATAAAGGTATCATTCGACCCCTGCTCTACAATGACATCTACAACAAGTAAACCTTCTTGCAAAGTTTAATCACTTCTTCTAATTTCTACTTCAATTTTCCTAATTTGGAACGTGTAAGGAATGTTGATGTGCAAAAACTAGTGACCTTTGCAAATAGTGGCATTGCAGGAGGGTGCTCATGCTTTTCCCAGGCTGAAAGCTAAAAATGCATATGGTTATGATAGCATAGGCTAGAGATGGTGGTAATTGTGAATGTAAAGTGGAAGCAATAACTCTGGTAGCATTGAAAACTGTAAAAATCCATAATTACAACTGGTTATTAATTGGAGTGATGAACATGATCGAAGCGATAAGATCCATACCTTTGAATCGCTCTGACTGGTTACTGCGAGATCCCGAACTGGCCTATCGTCTGCAAAAATAGGGTATTGAGCGCAAAAATAGGGGAGCAGGGATTGAACAATACCTTTATCCCACAAATCTGAAGTTGACATGTTTTTTTGGCCATGCATTGGATGCATTTGGTAAGTCTATGTGGAGGAGGTGCATTCGAATGACCGATTCTCGAGGGGATGTAGGGCTATGATGATTCTAGCTAGGTATCGATATGGTACTAGTTCTAGTGCCTAATTCATAATTGACGTAGGAACCTAATACTCCTTTGGAACGTGCTTGACCGGGTTTTCTAATTCAATGGTGCAGCATGGATAAAGATGGTCAAGAGAAAATTCATGCAAATGCTTTGTTGGATCTCTGAAGATCAAGGTGCATGACACCAATTTTACCAATAGAAGGTAGACAATTTACGAAATTTACACTTCATTGTCAAATTTGTAATTTTCCATGACACAATTAAAAATGACTAACATAAATGACTAATTCATATTGTTTTAGTTAGTCATTTTTTATGCCATGACTAAATTAGTTGTTTATGTTAGTCATTTTTAACTCTGTCACTTGTTATCTAGTCATATTCATTAACTACTAAATTAGTCGTTTATAGTTGGGTCAATCAAAATTGCTCATATTTAGTAGTAAATCAAATGAAAAACCTATGGTGACTAGAATTTTTAGTCACCTAGTAGCTAATTCCTCATTTTGTACTAGTGAACCATTAGCTGAGAAACCGCAACCCAGGGGCATCTAATCCGTCAAAATCACCCGAGGATCGCATCTGGATTGGTCCACACCAACCCTTAACATGGTTGTACTTTTTGGTTTCTCCTTTCAACTAAGTCACCCCTAATGGTATTGAACTCGAGTCACCTTGAAAATGAAACCCACACCTTAGACAAGTGAGAGAGCGGAAATTGATTGATAGAGAAAAATCATTATTTACCTTACTAGGGTTGAGAATTGTTTCCATAAAGAACCTATGGATTTCAAATTCTCGAATATTGGCCTAGATGATATTTAGCTCTAAATTTAAATGAGTTTTCAATGGAGGACTGCACCATAGGTTCTCTTATTTCAAAGTTATTTCTTATCTTTTGTCTTTAAGTGGACTTATTTCGAGTTTCTTCGAAGGAAACCTCTCATCCTATGATTTCTCTATCTCTTCTCCATGCTACTTCTTATCCTTTTTCATAGTGATAATTCCACTTGGAGTAGGTTTGGGTTTGACATTTTTGTATTCTATGGGCTTCGAAAACAACAACTGCATGTTTGAGGAAAAAAGGTCAAGGTTGATTTCTTCTATTATGAGTTGCACTAGAGGTGTATTACTAGATGGTGGAGCCACAACTTCTTCATGAAAATTTTGAATCACTTCCTCAAGCTGTGAAAGAGTATCATAGATATTTATTGAAGGGGTGGAACCAAAGGGTGCAAAATTTGATGGGATAGAGGAGCCACCCATTTAGAACTCCTTGTAACTTTCTACCAATTAGAATTTTTTTTCTACCATTAGTTGCTCATGAGATTCCTATTTACAAAGTGTCCATACTTGTGGCAAAACATGCATTTGAAGGGTAAATTCTCATAGTCAAGTTTCTTAGTGTAATACTTACCAACCATTAATAAGTTAATAGCTTATGGGATTCCTTTTTCTAGATCCACTTCCACATATATTAACCTTAGATCTAAAGAACAATATTTACCAATTGCTTGACTTAAAAATATTAAATCCATAAAGTATTACTATTAGACACAATAGTAAGCACACAAATCCAAAACCATTAATTAATTATTGCTATTGGAGCCCAATACTACGCACATAAATCCATACAAATACTTATTTGAAGAAAAAACTACCAACACAACCCTTCAAGGCCCCTCTACAGTGCAACATAAAACTCAGGTATTTCTATAAAGGTTCCTCTCACCCTATCTCACAACTTTCTAAAATAGAACATCTAAAAACATACTCATGTCATATTAAATTTTAAAAGTACAAACACAAGAAATTTGTCATCCATCACACAATACAAGATTAATGTCTCACTATTCTCATTTAAATCGATCTAATAATAAGTCAACCATGATCAAATTCAATGGAATGACCCTCCACTTATTCTAGAAATTGATTAATGCATGCAAGTAAGTATATCTTAAGTTAAGCATGTGTTATACATGCAAGCAAGAAGATAGTAAAAGTCCAATAAAAATGACAACAAAATTTAACATTCATTATTTTCTTAAAATTGTTAATTCCTTTTTTTTTAAAGCTAGATTTGCTTCTCAAGTAAGATAAATATGTGCAAGTAACCTATTGTAAACAGAATTACACAAGGGTGGATCCTTCCCACCTGGTGAGGGGAAAAGCCTTGTAGGATGCAAAAAGGCTTTAGTATTAGGTGTCCCTTTGTAGTGTGGGAGTGCTCCAAGTGATCCTACAAGTGGTTGTTAGTGAAATAAAATAAAACAAAGAAAATAAAAACAAAATTAAACAAAGAACAAGGGGTGAGAATGCAAATTCCAACAACCAATTGGTTTCAAACTAGTTATGCATTGTCCAATGGTCCATCATGTACAACACCTTGTAGATGTGATCTCCAAAAGGAGGAAAAATTTATCTCTAAGGGAGGTCTATTTTTTCCACACTAGATGTCAAATGGCTTGAATAACAAATGGGAAGAACAATTGCCCCTTGGAGGAAGGTGGAAAGAGAGCTTGGAAAATGCTAAACAAGAGGGAAGAGGTGATTTATGAGAGAGATCTAGTACAATTACACCAGCATAAACTTGCTCTGATTTCTTCTAACAATATTCATTCCCATGGATTCCTTTTATATTCTAAGAGGTGGACAAGAAATACCTAGATCCCATTGTGAACTCTTTGATCTCGTGATTTATCTCCAAGGTACAAAAAGGGGGCCATTTAAGGAACTCAAGTGTGTGTGGAGACAAATTTGAATTTGTGGAGGTAATGGATCTTTCATGACTCTTTAATGTGCCTATGGTGGTTGACATTCCATTGTTTTTGTCAGTCATTCGGATATTGAAGGAAGATCTGCATTGGTCGCATAGTCATAGTTCTGATAACACGTGTAATAGCATGTATTAATAAACATGTGGTCATGTTGTTGTAGTTTTTTATTGTTTTTTCACGTTTCCGTACTCATGTTTCTTCTTGGATCTAATGAGGTTGTCTTCAACGGGTTACATGCTATATGTTAATGACGCTTTACTATGTAAATCACAAAAATGTCGCATGTGTGCGATATTTAAGCGTTAACAAATGCCCCCTAATGTATGAGGTTCGGAGGGTGTTGTAAAGTTGATAATGCACCATCATTTCTCTTGGTGTCTCTCTATTGTTATTGAAAGCATGTGAAACATAGGTGGACAAATAGGACTTTCTTAAGGAATAAGGTTGTAGGTGGAGCGATAACCAAGAGTATTGTTTTATTCAAATGAGGCAAGCATACCCATTCTCGTGAGATATTCTAGAGTGAATACAATATAAGAGGACCAAGGGGGGCACTCATAAAAACATTGGTGCAATGATAAAGTCGACTTCAATCCATGTAGGAATAGATAAACCTGGAAATGGTGTCACTGGTGTCGAAGAAGCATAATTGTTGAAGATCGTGAGAGGCCCACCAGGGTGGGGGACCAGAATACTGGGGAAGTCACTAAAGGGGGTACTTCATTGTATCATATATGATTATACCATCATTTACAAATGTGAACATTGCTACCTTCGAAGTGTGCGTCTCCCCCTGATGCGATAGATGTATTAACGTAGAGCATTGGGGAGAGCACTAAGTTAGGTAGCACTGAGGACTCTCCCTACTTAGTTCGAGGTGATCCCTTGTATTGATTGAAAGGAATCACAACATACCAGTATAACCACTGCAACTCTCATAATATAAGGATTTGATGAGATTTGAAGTACATGATAAGATGAGGGTCTTATCCCACGAACTAAGATCATTTTGTAACCAAATGTGAGACTAACTGATCTGACACAAGATAGGATGATAAGCATAGGGATCATAACTTGCTTTGATTGATGTAAACCAGGGGAGTAACTAACAACAGTATTTCTTCAAAATATAGGGACAAAGTGTGAAGGAGGGAGACAAACTGCAGATGAATGGATTTGTTGGAGACACAATACTAAGTGTATGGTGGCTGAAAAAACTGATAATTTTAGGGATAGGGAGACTCAATGACATTGATCAAAGGATACCAGGGGGGTTCTACCAAAAGAATTGGGTGGTTCCCATGGTTTGAGGGGATTTGGGAATCATTTCTATATAAAGAATATTTGGTGGGGTATCCATGGTTTTGGGTATGTTGGGGGATCAATTTGATGATGGGTGGGATTCCCGTGGTTTTGTGAGATGGGGAATCAATTTGATGATGGAAGGCTTCCCATGATTTCGAGTGAGTTGAGGAACCTTTTCAAAAATGATGTGAGGGTTCTTTTGTAAACTCCAAATGGGTTCCCCAAGAAACAATTCCATATAGGTTGTTCCTGTGGGAATATCTTAATAGAATTGGTTGCTTTGGAGGGAGGGGGGCCATTGTTGTTTTTGTATAAGTGATCATACAAGTGAAATTGTAGATGGCAGAGTGCTCATGGAGGTATGAGAGTCTCATTATGAATCTTGCTTATAACCTGTGCCGAGGAATTTAGTGGCATAAACTACTAAATATGGGGGAGTAAATGCAGGGCTATGAAATGATGAACTAGGGGTGAATATTTTCAAATTAGGTGGGGACAATTCCTTAGACTTGTGGGGGTTTGACATCATGGGTGTCAAATAATGGTGGGGTCTATAATGGTACAAACACCCATGGGGGGGTATGTGTGATTCATATAAATTATGGTCAGGCAATATGGTTATCGGGAGGCATATTAGTGAATGTAAGATAAACTGAGGGAGAATGTTTCATATATGCTAGTTCTGGGATAATACCTGTGATAATATTCACGCATCATTGTTTATGGAGGGGGGGAATATTCATATTTTGGTAAAAATACTGCACACATGACACATACCTCAAGTGTAATAAAGGACATGACAAAGGTAATGACAATGTTCAAATATGAACCAAAACATGACGCACCTATGGAGTGTGTGGAACATGAGTGCAAGAGGAATTGTTCCATACTAAGGATTAGGAGGTGTTGTGGCATAGATTTTGGTGAGAAATCCGTGGTGGTGCAGACAATTCATCAAACAAAGCTATGGTTAGTCCATGGCTGGGGTTCAAAGTTTTACCCAATGTTTATAAATAGGGGTGGGGCCCGTTTTTCGAGGTCATTTGTACTGTTTGACTTATGTACTCCAGAGAGTAGTTGTGTTGATTATGGGAGATTGGTACATCCTTTTTCAACACAGTGAGATCCAGGTAAGGTTGAACCCTATCCTCTACATTTCTATTTGGGTAGATTTACAGTTAGGGGTAAATAGTGCATATTTGGTCGATTTTTATCCATGAAAATCAGTTGAATGAGTATTTGGGTTTTTAACACGTTGGGGCGTGATAAAAAGGGTTTATTGTGTGTTATAGCAGCATGAGATAATACAGGATGAATGCACAAAGTGTAGGATTTTCAAGCTTCGATCATGCTCTATATCAGTGTGTCTATCTAATAGGAAGTCACACTAGTGCGTGGCCTAATTTTGTAGTTCCTACATGATACCCAATGTGACTATTTCTAGAGCAGTTGCACTAGAGCGCGGTCGAGGTAGGCAGGGTCTACGCTAAGTAGGTCGCACAATAATCTAGTGTACAGTTGTTCTAGGTGTGACTTGAACGTATTTGGACTACATTGTTGCACAAGTTGAAATGAAAAATCACACAAAATTAGGTACTTGGGATATTATATAGTTTGAGGTTACCAGATAGATCCAACTTTTTGGACCTTCTATGCTTACAGGTGGAGATGGATGACATTGAGTGGCATGAGCACAATTATGAGGATTCGGTGGAGGCAGTTAGGGGGGATTTGTGGGTGACATAGAAATTGATAGATGCAGGGATTTTGAATTTTTTTAGGTGTATGTTCCTCATATCAATATATTGCTTACTATAAGAGCTCATTAAAATGTGGGATCTAGATCAGTCGGTATTCCACGTAGGAGAAGAGGACCTGAGCATTACTGCTTAGGATATATATCTCCTAACTTGGATGAGTCATCATAGGATTTGTGATATGACCCATCTGAGGATGGGAGGAGACTATATGATCCAGTGTTTGATTTATTAGTATTGCAGTGGTGACCCGAAGACCTTGAACTCAGGGCAACTTCTTGTCAGTTATTTTTGCAGTTTGACGGTGTGGGTTGTAGTTGTTGTGGTGTTGAGAATACTAGAGGTGTCCTCCCCTCACATTATTATAGGTTTCTAGTTTCTACCGATTGAAAGGGTTATAGGGGTTCATCACGTTGCATGGGGACTCATGTTAAAGGATATAATGATGGAGCAGCTAAGAGAGTTGCGCAGGGGGCAAGCCGAGTACGTTTCACCATGGGAGCATTTTGTAAGATTATTTCTTTGAGCAGTATCTGAAATTAAGGTCATTGGTTGTGGTGGAACCGATGGGGCCTCGAGAGCCTCATATGGTGTTCTAGGGGATGTGATGCCTCACCTTCGAGGCAATGAGGTAGGAGCATATTTCACTACTCATTTTATGGAGGTGTGGCTCTAACTCATTGGGTATATGGAGAAATATCCATGGAGTGGAATTGACTACAGTCATGTCCTAGATTTATCGCATCCAGTCCATGGCTAGGATGACTCGGGTATGCATTATATTTTGTCATTATATCTATTTCTATACATTTTTATGATTATGCACATACTTTGTGATATATGTATGGATACTTTGTGATATATGTATTGATTGCGGGTATTTTGATATAGGATGCATATGTTGGATCTATATGGCCACCCTATAAGGCTCATTATTGTCATCGTCATGAGGAGGGTGTTGGGTCAGTGGGGAATGTTGGGGTGGTAGGTGGAGAGCCCCGAGTTGTGGACATAATTGTTGGTCGTGATGATCCTACATGGGGGGGAATTGGTGGGGATGCTTCAACAACTACCTTGGTGGATCTATAGAGACGCCTTGGAAACATGACCATGGGGATCGACGATCATGAGATCGCCAATTTGGATGATGAGGAGCTTACACGAACCTTGTTTCTCCCATAATTTTGTGGATCAAGTTGGTGGTTAATGATAAGGTGACTGACAGTGGTGTGCCATGTGGCACAAGGGGCTTAGGGAGGATAGGGTCTTCTTGCTAGGAAAATACCACATCCAAGACCAAGATCAGAATGGGGACATGATCTAGAGGTGGCGAGAGGTGAGGCCATAGGTCCCTTAGCTATTATGGGACCCTGTGACTTGGCTGCTAATGGGGTAGCCCTCTTATGAAATTTTTGTATTTTGTTTTGAGAGAGGAATACGAGTCCCATTTTGTATATTTATGTGATGGATCCTATGGGAGGTGTGTTTATGTTGTATTCCCCATAAGGTTCACAATGCATTTTGTATATGCCCCTAAAGGGCCATTTTTTGTACATGACACATAATTTTTGATGAGATATATATACCATTTTTTGCAGTATGTATCATATTTCCCATTTATGTATGATGTGTCTACATATTTTGATGATCATGATGATGTGTTATTTATATGTTGATATGATTGATGCGTAGTAGTAGGTACTGACACATGATATATATGGTTATCGACATATGATGTATGGATGTCTAGATATTGTGCATGCATAGTGACATGTACTTATACATGTGTTGATTTATGGTCCCCACTTAGATGTATAGATAATATATATATTTTTGTAAGGTTAGGTAGACGCTTGATGTATCAAGTGTTATTTCAACACCTCGTTGGCGACAGAGTCTGGGAATTCATTGGCATTTCTCAGGACATGTGTGAAGGTAATGGTTTCAAATTTTCATATGGAAAGGAACACCTGTAAGAACTTGCAGAACAAGAGCAGATGGAGGACATGAAAGGAATTTTTTAGTTCTGAGACAACTAGGTTGGAATCTAAGTGCACGTGTAAATACACAATGTTGAGATAGTTTGAGGTAGTTAATAGACCACTAATGACAGTGTATTATGCTTGGTTATTAGTGACTTCGCCTAGGAAAACTTCACCTATATGGATTAAAGTTTGGTGGGGGGTATAAATGGCCCAAGCAACCAAGGAAAGACTCTTCGAGCAACAACTTGTGTCGTTTGCAAAGCTGATGTAATTGTCTGGGTAGTTAGTCATCTACATGGTAAACAAACGATAGTTTTAGTTTTCCATTGGTGGAATTGAAAACATACAATGTGGCATTGGTCATTTTAAGCTGAAAATAAACAATGGGATTAAAGTAGTGCACTGGTGGGGTCCTTCTTGCATCAGGATTATGATTCATATCTAATCGATAGGAGACTTGAATGTATGGACATGTTCTCAATGCAGGTGTGGGAACCTATTACATGAAAAATCTTGTCGTCACCATGATAGTCAGGTGTGTATCTTTGTACCTACTTGAATCCCTAGAGTATTTGTGCCAAAAGGGCTTGAAAAGAATTTATGCCTTCTATAATCCCAATCTAGAAACCCCGATACACCCTTTATTTTGAAAATAAGCGTCAGACTTGGTCAATGCATGTTGCACATGGACAACAAGCATCAACCACACTCCTTCCTTTTATACAGAAAGTGTCGCCTCTCCCTAATTCCATTTGCTTGTACACAAGTTGCATCGACACTCGTTAAAATGCAAAAAGATAAGGATCGAGATCCTTCTAACCTCTTGGGATGATCTCTTAACCTTATCCCAAGAACCCTCAACTCCCTTCATCTCCTTTGGCTGATAAATACAATCTCACCCTCATGGTTGAGGGAGGACCAAGAAATCACACATGTGTTGTTGAATATTTCTAGAGTTGAGAGGCAAGATTGAAATATTGAGGCAAAAGGGCTAGTTGGAAGAAGCATAACGCCAAGGCACCATGGTTGTAATTTATCCCTTCTTATTGTTAATACAGTAATGACTTCTTTTTCCACAAATGATGTCTAATTTCATTTATAGTAATTCTCCTTGGTCAATTGCTTAGATATATTAAATTATCTTGTAGTTTATACTTGTTTCTTGCTTCCTTTGAACCTTTTGTAGGTTATCTCTTTATTAGTAGGATTGTGAAAGCTTCAAACCAACAAGGACAACCTTTAGAAAGAGGTACAGATTCTTTATATTCAATTGATTTAATAAATCTATGGAAAGGTTTTAATTTATGTTATGTCTTGTTCTAGATCTAAACCATTTAGACTAGGGAACCAATCTCTATCTGCAATGATTGAGTTTTTCAATTAACAAAATCAGCAACTCCACTAGGGAGATGATCATAGTATTTGGGTTATTTTCCTTATAGTTTTTAGTACTCTTTTTTTTCTCTCAAGAGTGTTTAATTCACCTTTTTTCTGCTGTAATTTCCTTCTCAAGGTCATTCACTGATCCAAGGAATTTTTAGCTCATTCATTATTAGTTGAATTTTTGGGTAATATTTGTCTTTACAATTCTTATTTGCGTTGGAAGCAGCTGGTCTATGTTTTTCCAGCATATTTGGTTCTCTAATGCTCTTTGTTTATAGTAGCGGAGTATCATTGATGCTCTTTGTAAAAAACTTCAAAAGGCATTGTCGACGTTGTCTCCTAGTGTACAAAAAGTGTCGGTAAAGGGAGGAAGCACTAGTGCAAATCACTAGACTGCGTCGAGGTAAGTTTTCATTGACCCTTTTACTCAGATTATTGATTTTGGTATTGAATTTGGTTTTTGGGAAGATGCACTTTGTTTTTTAGTCTTTATGTTAGATAGGATTGTATTTGACTCAATCTTTTAATTGATTTTGAAAGCTAGATTTTGCAAAGTTTCATGAGTTTGATATTTTGTTTTTGAAAGTTTTGTCTTGGGTTCATAGTATGTTTTTATAGATCTATTTTGATTATAAGTATTCACCCAAAAAAAAATGTCTTTGTATACACTTATACGAATGACTTTTGTTTGTTTCCTTTTATTTCCAATATTTTTTTATTTCAAAAAGAAAATTGGTTTTACTGCATTAATCCCAATTTTCATTTGACTTGCATATTCATGAATTTTTTTTAAAAAGAGCGTTCTTTCATTTTTTTTATATAATTGGAATTTATAAATTTGGGAACATTTATTTAGTTTTCCTTTTTACCTTACTTGAGATCTATTTTTAGTGAAGTATAAAGAACTTGTGTGTTTGTATTTTGATTTAAAATTTTGAAGGATTTGGTTTTGATTGTGTGTTTTTGGAAAAGATTTCTTACTCCCTTCTTAAATAGGGCATATATTGAAAGAGGAAGTAAAGACTTGCACTTCATCACTGCATGGTTTATGATTCAAGTCTTCACATCATTTTGTCCACCTAACCATAAAAATATAAAATCAAGCGTTAGTTAGGGTAAGAAATTTAGCAAGATTGTGTGTTAGGTTAGAGACATGTTATGGCATCTTTAAACATAGGAGTTGTCATTATTTGTCTGAACTGTATCCCGGTGACTGTGTGGTTATTCCACGTACCAGTCAGTATATCAAACGACCTTCCACGTACTTTTGTGGTATATAGAAAGGTTGTCTCATGTACTTGACAGTATATAGGAAGGCCCCTTTCCAATGATTGTGCATTAGACAATAGTACTATGGATTTGATATCCCACGTAACTTGTGTATATTGGGAGACACCATTAGAATCATGAAACCAACTGAGTAAACTATCTTCCATCTCGTCGAAGCAATACACTGAGAACAACACTCGGGGAGATACTACGCACGTATTGTCTAGGTAGTTGGGTATATAGGAAAGGGTACAGTCCCAATCCTCCTTGTTTCGTATTATTGTTGGACCCTGCAATATATCACGAGTTGTGATGACTTGAAACTTCTATGAACATCCAGACTATACATCCTACCTACCACATGTTTGCTTGTTGCTATTAGATTGAGTAGTGCTTGCTTTTATGTATATAGTTAGGATTTTTAAGATAGATAGTTTGGTCTAACATTTTAGCAGAACAAAATTTAAGATGATCTCATTAGATACGAGGATTATTTCCTAAATATCCACAAGACCCTATAACCCACAGAAACATAAAACAAGAAATGGATGTAACTCATGATGTTGAAATGGGAACTCCAGCAGAACATGAAGGAGTAGTTATCACTGAAGGTGGGGGAGAATTTTATCCTCTTGGAAATGTCCCAATAATTGGTCTCTCAGCACCTACAATGGTATAACAACCATATGTTCATAATACATTTTCTGTAGGACCTTTGGGATCGGTTTTTTCCTAGTCACCACCGAGAGATCCGACAGTGTCCATGTTTGGTCCTCCTACAGCCTTCTAGGGTACAACGTTAGGCCAATATATTTCTAAGTTTGGTTATATGAGTACTACCCTAACCCCTTCCATGGAGTTAATACCTCATTTGGGTACACATTTTAGAATATATTTTCCTTATCTTTTACCAGGTGATATTATTGGCCATTCTATTGAAGTCCCCTCTAGTCAAACCATGAATGTTAATGTTCCTCCATCACCTAAAATTATGTGGCTTAGTACTCACTCTACTCCATAAGTCATCACTATGGTTGTTTCTAATCCTTCTCAAACATCAACTTTTAATGCTTCAACAGGAATTTCATTCATGGCTTCCATCAATCTTCCAAATGTAATTGGACATTATTCTTTAGCTTTTAGTTCACCTAAAGTAGGAGGCCACTATACACTTACTTTGTATAATGTATCGAGTGCAATTCCAAACAGATTTGGTGGTTGTGATCAACCACTACCTACTTGGGGGCAACATCAACCACCTATTTGGGACCAACTAGCACAACAACCTATTACAGGCACACAATTTTTAGTTGGGGGGAATATGCCCAATTACTACTTAATCCACCTGCTACGAATTTATATTCTTGTGTACTTAATCCAGAAGGTTTGACTAATCAATGGTCAAAAATTGTTGTGGGTTATACTCCTCAACAACTAGTTTCCTCTTCTCATCCCTTGGCTCAGAATCCTCTAGTTTACCAGCAGTCGCATGCAGGTTGTCAGTATGACTATAATGTACAACCAATACCAACTTATCTCCCTACTAGTATTTATATGCCTTATCAATATTATAACTATCCACAACCCAATAGGAAACTTCCCTTTTTAGCAACCTTATATTTACCTGAGCCCGCACGGGTGTGGCTCATTGGCGGTTCCGTTGTTATGAAGTCAATTGTTGTAAATTGGAGGTCACGAGATCAATCCCACCTGGGTTTACCTATGTCCCATGTCTTGTGGTGGGTGTGGGGCACCTAGGGTTATAGTGGTAGCGGGAATGGATCCCTAGACCCCATGTCATGCGAGTACTAGCCCAGGCCCAGTTGTCGATTCCCTTAGTAAAAAAAAAAAAATTATATTTACCTGACTTGTACAAACTCATTAATGATCCCATTACGCATTATCATTTTTCCACCTATACGAGATAAATTACTGTCTGATATACCTAAATTTGATGGTACCCAGAGAGAAGACCCCAAAAATTATGTTATGAGTTTCCATATTTAGTGTTCATCAAACCCTTTGATGGATAATTCCATACATTTGAGTCTTTTCCAACAAAATATTACCGGGACAGCTTCCAAATGGTATATTGAGCTTCCGTAGAATTCTTTTATTGATTTTAGTTCTCTGGAAATGACATTTGTTACACATTTTCAATTACCAAATATATATGAAACGAGTACTGACGTTTTAACTTCGCTTCGCCAGTCCACTTCCACTCACATTTCTTATCATATTCATGAGTGGCGACGACGACGTAGGTTAAGCAAAGCTCTTATTCCTAATCAATTGTTAGTTGATCGGTTTACCGAATCTCTCCTTCCACCAATTGTCAGGGATGTCATTATGGGGGGTGTTGTAACAGAAGAACAAGAAATTAGTCATGCACATTACCTAGACTTGGTTTATTCTCTGTGTAGAACTATGTATGATTTACTTCCCAATGCTCCTTGTCCCACCAAATATCCTTCAATACCTTCCACAAAACGACTCGCCAATGGAATTATAGGTTCTGTACAAACACAACCTATGATTAAATAAATGAAAAATCAATTTCCTTTGACTTCACAATCTAACCAAATTGTTTCAAATCCCAAGACTACTTCCACTCATGTTGTTTCCACTAAATTCAATGCAGTACAATCTTCAAAATCATCAGGAACTAAGAAAAAATGAAAAGGAAAATCCAAAATACCCATGAATCAACAGGAAGACACCAAAACACAAACTACAAATGCTGAATCAAGACCAAAGAAAAAGGATAAGTTTACTTGCCTTATATGTGGAGGTGATCACTTTACGATAGAATTGTGGGAATATAATAAACTCACTTTAATCAATTTCCTACCCACTACCCTAGATAGTTGGCATCCACTTGCACCACATGGTCAACACTTGCCATATATACCCCAAGAGTGCTTTAATATTGATTCTGGTTAGATCTTGCCCGCTTTATTAACTGACAGATTTAGTAACTGCACCTTCCTGTAGATTATGTCTTTTACTACTTTATTACAGCTTGTCAGTGGATAAGGTAAAGCTAGTCTACTAGGAAACTGCTATCTTTTGTTGCCAACCCATCCTCCATGATTTTCTCTCCATATTCCAGTATTATGATGTTTTTCCATCATACATGAAAACTCACTTATGCATTGGATAATTCATGATATCCTTGACTGAT
This sequence comes from Pseudotsuga menziesii, assembly GCA_001517045.1. Lineage (NCBI taxonomy): Eukaryota > Viridiplantae > Streptophyta > Pinopsida > Pinales > Pinaceae > Pseudotsuga > Pseudotsuga menziesii. The sequence continues at coordinate 70,127 of LPNX010979772.1, read as the reverse complement.
TAGAAAAGTGCTTTAGCCACCTATGGGGGTTTATCATATTTAGTAAGTCTATCTTTATGAGCTTGATGAGTTGTCTCCAACACAAATTGTTTTTACCTATGATGGATGTACTATTTATGTACACCATTATTCATCATTATTGAATGGAAGGATACACTACAATATTCATATCTTCATTAAAGTGATTCATTCTCTACTCTTCTCTCTATTTTTCTTGTGTATTCTTGTCATAAGTATCTTAGTAGAAAGATTTATTTCTTGTGATTCCTCTTAGCATTATAGCTTATATTTCTACATGGTATAAGATCACTCCTACAAGAATGTCCTCATCATGAAGATATTAATAAATTTCTTAAAATTATGTCCACTCAGGTATTGTTAACTTATCCTTTCCCTACCCAACAACAATTGATTGATCGTGAATCCTTGCATGGACCTTCTTCCTCTACCGAATAAGTTAAAATGATTTCTACTGAAACAGTTCATGTGACAACTTGATCACATAGTTATGAATTACCACTAGAGAAAAAGAGTGAACGTGTTTCTACAAATAAACCTTCCTCTTCCACTCAACCTCCTACTAGTGGTCTTCATATTGAAACACTTGTTCATGACACAATATTATGTCCACCAAAGAGTACTATTCAAAAGTCATTTTTTAACCCTAGCACGCATGCTCCTCAATATTACAATATTGTTGAATATTTAGCTCAAGCACCATGCGCTATGTCCACTCTTGAAGTACTCCAAACTTGCCCAATGCAATGTAAAAACATGTTGTTAGTACTTGGAGTTATGGATTCAGAGACTTCTAACGTCATTAATTTTAAACTGAAAGATTTTAAGTCGAGGCTTTCTCACCAACGTGCCTTTCAAATAACCACTAAATTTGGTGGGGAAAATATCCATCGTACTGTTTTAGACGAAGGTGCCTCTACTTTTGCCATGTCTCTGTCTAGTTGGAGAGCCATTGGTTCTCTTGAAATCAATCGTTCCTACTACCTTGAAGGCATTTGACGGTCATGGATTCCAACCTTAGGGATTGCTATCATCCTTTTCCATAGAGTTGGGAGGAAAATATGTATCCATTCATATTGAAGTTATCGATACACCATTTATATTATAATATTTTATTGGGAAGAAACTAGTTTTATGTTATGCATGGAGTTGCATCTTCTATTTTTTGTTTAGTCCAGTTTATGTACCAAGAAAATATTGTTACCATCAATCAACTAAATTTTTTCTCTCCTGACATTAATTCCAACTCTGTGAATAATGTTCCACTTTTAGGGTCTTCTATCCCACAATATCAGAACATTAAAGTAGGACTTCTCAAAGACTCTTCACTTATGGGATTCTTTCTGTTAACATGTTCCACTCCTCCTTCGCAGATTTATTCTATTAACATGATCTATACAAACAATAACAATATTTTAAAGGGAAAATCAATTAAACATATTTAAGTACATCTGAATCTATCTATCATGCAATCCAATCAATGTCTGATGACTGCAACTCTAATGATCACCTTCTAGTAGCATTGGACCCTTACCACCTACCATATTGGTTAGATTCTCCTCAACCGTCTTTGGACTATCTTTTACAACCCTTTCCATTCGATGAATCTATAATGGAGGTTATGTTGTTATATGATTTACCATGGAAAATATGCTCATCATCGATCTTCTTTCCTTCTAAATTCCCAATTGGTACAAATTGATTTTGAGTCTTTTATTTCATCTGATATTTTCGTTTATCCTTAATCGCCTATACTCACACAAGGTGTTGAGTCTGAAGGAAATTTGGGTAATATTACAAAGACTAGTCCAATCAACACATTAACAAAACCTAGTGTCATTGAACACATACATTTGCACTAAAATTGTTCTCCTTCAAAAATAGAAACTTATTCATCCCTATTCAAAGAATATCATGATTTTTTTGCCTGGAATTATGAAGAAATGTCAGGGATTGATCCTTTGAACATGGTTCATGGAATTAAAACATACCATGACGCCAATCCAGTTTGACAAAAAACTTTGTCAAGTACATCACAGGAAAGATGCAAGCATTAAGGTGGATTTTGAAAAAAACAATAAAGTTGGGTTCATTTATCTCATACCTTTGACATAATGGGTTTCTAATATTGTTCTTCTTACTAAAAAACAAGGAACAAATAGGGTTTGTATCAATTTTCTAGATCTCAATCAGGATTATCCAAAAGATAATTATCCCACTCCATATATGGATCAAATCATCGACAACTGTGTTGGGAGTGTCATCTTTTAATTTATGGATGGATTTTCTGGTTATAATCAGATCGAGATAAAACATCCCTTATATGCCCATGGGGAACCTTTGCTTACCGAAAATTACCTTTTGGTATCAAAAATGTTGGAGCTAAATTTCAACTTGCCATGTCCTATTATTTCCATTATATTAAACATATAGTGGAACCCTATCTCGATGATCTGGCTTCTCATTTGCAACGTCGAGAAGACCATATTGAGCATATGAGAGTTATTTTTCTTAGATGTCGCAACTATAACATGCGTTTGAATCCACACAAATGTGTTTTTTGTGTTGAAACTGGATGACTGCTTGGATTCATTGTCTCTAAAGATGGAATTTGAATTGTTTCAATAAAAATAAAGGCTATATTGGCCCTACCACCATCGACAAACATAAATGAACATCAAAGTTTGCAGGGGAAGGAAAACTTCTTGCACCGTTTTGTGTGTAACTATGCTAAGAAAACACATGGTTTCATGTGATTACTTAAAAAATGAACACCTTTTGTTTGGGATTACCGTGCGTGGCACACCTTTGATAATCTAACACATAACATTAAGCGTGCACCTATATTGCAGCTTCCTAATTATACAAAGGATTATTTCCTTATATTGTTCCATTCGTTACTACCGTTGGAATGGTATTAGTACAGGAAGACAACAACGAACAAGAGCATGTGATTTATTACTTAAGTAAGAGTCTTCTTGATTCTAAAATGTGATATTCACATGTAGAGAACTTATCTTTGGATATGGTCATCGCAGACCAAATATTTTGTCATTATATTTTGCTCTACACGACAACCATTTTCGTAGACTTCAATCCCATGCACTACGTTTTAACTCATCAAGTACTAGGGGGTAAGTATTCTTGTTGGATTGTTATCCTACAAGAATATGACCTAGAGTTTGCTAAATCTAGTTCGATTTTTTATTTTTTTTTGAGATAATGTGTGACATTCCCCATATTATTGAGGAATCACAACCCATTGATTCATTTCCATATCAAAGTTTGTTCCTCATTAGTATGTCTAACCCTTGGTATGGAGATATAATTTTGTATCTCCATACACTACGTTTTCAACCTGGATTGTCTTGTGACGAACGTCATTATACTCGTCACCATGCTAAATATTATCTTCTCTTCAATGATATTTTATATCGCCGTGGCATTGATTCTATATTGTGACATTGTTTAAATCATGAAGAAGTTGAACATGTGTTAAATGACTGCCACTTTGGAGCATGTGGTGGTCATCTTTCTGGGATCGTTATAACCAATAAAATTTTACACGATGGGTATTATTGGCCCTCCATTTTTTAATATTGTATTGAGGCCATAAAAATTGACTGCCCTGTCAACTTTTTCAATCAAAAAAGGGACCTCATCTTGCTTTGTTGCATTCCATAATCGTTGTTGGTCCTTTCGCTAAATGGGGAATCAATTTTATGCACTGTAATCCTACCTCAACCGAGGGGCATGTTTATATTATTGTTGTTGTCGATTATTTTACTAAATGGGCTGAGGCAATGCCTACATATGTTAAGGATAAAAAAAAAGTATGCCTTGTTTCTATTTAATCACATTATCGCTAGGTTTAGGGTTCCTCAAGTCATCGTTACTAATCATGGTTCTCATTTTAGGAACCAAATGATGTTGGAGTCAAGTGTTAAACTAGGTTTCCATCATGATAACTCCACCCCCTATTACCCTCAATCCAATGGCCATGTTGAGGCAATCAACAAAATTTTGAAAACCATGCTTCAACGAATGGTGGGAAAAGCTAAATCTAGTTGGCACCTATAGTTATTTTCGGCATTATGGGCTTATCGGACCACAATAAAGATGTTGACTAGTTTCACACCATTTCAACTAGCTTATGGATTGGAGGAAACCTTACCTATCGAATGTGAGATGCCCTCCCTAAAACTCATCGTCAAACTCCTACCTAACACCATCACTTGTCACGTCCCCATGGCTCCGACCGACAAAGAGGACGCGACCCGTGGCCTAAACCACCCTGGCTAAGAGCCCCATAAACATGTACAGGCATAAAAATTGCTGAAAAGAATGCTTAAACAAAATCTTTGAACTAGAGTATGCACATATGATAATTTATCATGCACGGATGCAATTATCTATTAGACACAGCGGAAACATCATGCATTCAAACAAGCATTCTTTCTACATGTTCATTTCATTTTCATTAACAGTAAATATAGAATTGCAGAGGTAAAATACACAAGATCACTTATCTTATGATGAATTCGATCTGCAACCAGCTACGTTGCTGCAACGTTCCACCCAACCATAGGCCAACGTGCTCCTTAATCTCTCAGCAACGCTACCACCCTCGAGCTGGGCATGATTCTCCAAGGAATAAGGGAACATCAGGCTTACACATAGCCAAGGATACCCAAAACACACAGCCAAGCCAACAGAGTTGGGTTTATCAGGCCATTAAGGAGCTGGAGAAGGAAAATTGCTAAGCTAGGGAGCTCATTACAGAGCCAAGAATACCTACACCAGAACTAGCCTGACCTCTAAGACACCCAAACACACCCAACACAAGGAATCAGTCCCTTCTCTGCTACATAGTCCCTCAGGCCCTGCATTCCCTTCCAGTGGTATTCAGGGGTGATGGAGAAGAAGGCCAGCCCTCTAGCTCTGTTTGTGTGGTTTCTAGCCACCAAGTTTATCAAGCAAATCTAAGCCAACATCTCTGCTCCTCTCACAGTCCGAAGACCAACCATTGCACTCCGGCAATTAATTAGCTATCACAGCTTAAACCAGGGAAAAACGACTTCAACCCATCTACAACAGTCCCCAAACGTAACAGCAAAAATGGCTCACAGCGTGGGGAAAAATAACAGTCCTGAAGCTTATCAGGGAGCACAACTCACAGCAGGGAAAAACGTCCCAAATAGTCTATGCATGAGACCAATAGTCGGTGAGACAGTAAAAAACGTGACTGGCCCTTCACAGCCAGTCGAGAATGAAAAAGCATGGCTCTCAGCTCGCTGCAGCAGCTGGAAAACCAGGAAAATTCCTGTGCGTGGGGAACAATCCGACCCTGTGAGGAATGAACCACAATGGAGGTCCTGCGTGAGGAAAAACAGCTCCGTTTTTGTCCGTGGGTGAACAAACAACAGGAAGGACACGAAATTTCAGTGCATGGGTGTTCAGCAACTCGTGGAGAGAGGAAGAAAAATCTGCGTGGGTGAAGAGTGCGTCTTTCCTTTCCATTCAGAAGTCAACTATGGGTGGAGTGTGCGTGGAGGCATGGAATGACAGTCCTGCCACCCCACTCCCAAAATAATTAACTGCCATAACTTCCCTCAGCTACCAGCAGAAATTATTAACTGAAGGTGGTTGGAGTAAAACAAAGGAAGATGACACATGGGTTTTTTTGCCTTATTGGCCAAAGTTGACAATTCCCCCCCCCACATCCTTATCCTTGTGAAAATCATGCCCCTTTCGATTTAGTTGCTGCGACCGTAGCTGGTTGTGTTTATTTTTAATTATGATGCATATTTACATGAAGATAACTCAAAACGTATGCCGCATGCCCCGATATACCATCGGTGACAATTCAAATTCAAACATAACATAACCGATCAATGGTGGGGCCTTGGCCTTTAGCTCCACACCATGATCATTTACAATTTATACATCATATACATCTAATGTAGCGGGGTCAAAACCGAGACATTACATCACTAAGGAAGAGCATTTATTATATTTGATTAATCTTGATTAAACTCGTCGAGATGTATCCCTCACCGATGAGGTACATAAAAGACAAATCAAGGCTCAATACGATAGATTTGTCCAACCTCGTGTATTTAATGAAGGTGATTTGCTTCTAACCTATGACCAAAAGCATGATAAACTAGGAGGTAGAAAACTCGAGTCCATGTGGAACAACCCTTACATTGTTAGTCGTGTTTTGGAAAAAGTATCATATCAATTGATTGATTATGATGTGATACCTTTAGGTGAGCCCAAAAATGGGATTTACCTTAAAAGGTACTATACTTAGAGAATTTTGCATGTGTACCTTGTACATTCTGTGTTAAATTTGTGAACCATTAACCTACAGGAAAATATGAAAGCTGTAGGAAGCGAATTATGCAGTGGAATAATCAAAGAGAATGTACACTTAACAGGAAATTCATGCCACAAATTTCAAATAAATCGGACAAGAATTGCTCAAATAATCACAACATTAATCTCCATTCATTAATCAATAATACAATGATTATACAATAAATAGAATTCAAATATTGTGGATAGGATTTGAATCTACCAGCTCAATCTGACTAAATAGCTAACTCAGTGTGTCTAAATCATTGTTGGAGCTCACTAGTCTAACTCTGGATTTCTAAATCAATCTATAATCAATTAACTGATGAGGTAGGTGGGAAAAAGGCGCCACTCTCCCTGTATGCATGAAAAACTAGCACTAGGCTAACTGAAAGTGATCTAACTGATTGTAACTGGAGGTTAACTCAACATAACTACTTACCTACCACAACCAACTGATGGAGGTTGTTGGTGGCACTCAGAGTGGGATCCTATAATGTAGGGATTGCTCCCAGAGGCATATAAACTCATGCATGCACATGCAGTAAGTGGTCGATAACCTCTAAATGTTTCCCCCATACTCTAGTACAAAATTAATAACTTACTAAGTTAGGAAATATGACCAAATCGACTATATTGGACAAAGGAGAATTAATTAATCCTAACATTTTGTTCATAGAGTGTGTTTTGGAGTGGTTTAAACTTTTTTTGTGTTTTGGACCACATCATAATTGTGACTTCTTATATAATGTCATACTTGAATGAACAAATGGAATTACCTTTCGGATTCATGAATGGTTACAATCGATGTACCTTGAATCTTGTGTCAATGACATGGGTACTTTATTCCCCTATCGGCGATTTAATAAGCTCAGGTGGAATTTGTTTATGTCCCGCGACTAACCATCTCCGTGAATATCATGCAGTGATTGGATTATTGACTAATGCTTTGTCTAATGATGTGAGTTAGGTTGTCACCTATTTAGACTTGAAACTTGTGGTTTCTCGGTTAAAGCGCATCTACACTATTTGAAATCCCTTACTTCTTCGTTTGTTCCAAATGATTCAATTTCTTGAAAGGTTAGTTGAGTTTATTCGATAATAATATATTCTAAGGAAAATGAATGCAGTTGTTGATTATTAGTTACTTATGTTTTAAATTGGTACATATATAATTATTAGATATTCATTTAAGACAAATGACATGTGTGAACAATACATACAAATAAGCAGTATATAACAGGAATCCCTATACAAATAACACCCCATCATAAACACATCACCAATTTGTAAAAAGTCAATTTATAATAAGCATAGAAAATGTTTTACAAAAAAAAGTACTAAGGAAAAAATCTAAAGCTCGTAGCTTTCAGTATACCATATCAATAAAATATAAAGCTCATAGATTTCAATATAATACTATATGCAGACACTACTACGACTAATCGTGCTCATGATAGAACATAATGCCTCAAGCCACTCGATGAAGTAGTATTCCAAATCGACCAAAAAATCTAGTTGTATGGCGTTGGTAACACCAAGCCATGTCATCTATGGATATGTTCGGGACATCCATGATCAATCTTGGAAGCTTCTCCTCAATTTCTTGTAGCTCTTCCTCTCCCTCTAAGTTCTGAACTACTACCTCCCACACTTCTCCATGCCTCTCAATAGTATAAGACCCAGTTGGTCTTGATGTCCAATGCCTGCAAATCAAAACATAAATTCTTAGTACAATGACAAAAAAAATGAAATATTGTAGAAAATAAAATAAAATTTAAATTTTTTTTAAAAAAAAGAGAAAATTATTCTTACCTAGTTCATTCCATCGATCCCTCTCAAGAAGTGGTAGATATGAATCACCTCTAAAATTAGTACTCGAATAGGAATAATACTCAACCACGAGGATTTGACCACGTAACCATCTAAAAAACACATATCCATAAGTAATTGTCAGTCCACACCCACCATGTCAAGTTATAGCTTCGACCCACCTCAACATGTGAGGGTCTCGTGGCTCGAGATCATTGAGAGGTACTTATGGACGTAGTAAGGGGACATGTATAAAGAAGAAGGATACTACAATAGCACCATAACAAGTTATTTTAACTCTCCCCTTCGGCATTTTGTCATTTGATCCTTTAAACTTACTAAAACTACCTCACACCAGTTGAATATGGTAAGAGCCATGCACTCTAGGGCATATAACATGTGATATCTTATTGTTTGATGGGAAGTCGCTCTACCTACCACTTTCTCAATGGTGAATAAAATGGTCCTTAGAGGATGTCCCATCACATGTTTAATGGCTATATTTCCACATTGTGAGCAGGTATCGAGAGTGCATTATTGATCAATAAGATCATCTATGGTCATATATCCTCCTCTAGGTTCAGAGAGCGAGTTAGGAGATACACGCCTTGAGAGACCTATAAGTAATAAATTGTATTCTACATCTAAAGTGAGTATATGAGTCCCAACTTGAAAATATTCTTTTCCGGATGTAATAACCCTTCTTGTAATTTTGGGAGAACAGTGCAATTGCATCAAATTTGGGCTTAACTAGTCATGACTATGGGGTGTTTCCAACTGAATCCAAATGGTCCCGAATATGAAATGAAATGGTTTGGTGAGTTTTATTACATATTAGGTTAGCTATGAACGATTTTTATTAGGATTTATGTTGCTGCAACTTAGTTTGGGGATAATGACAGAAAGTGCAAATTTCCCAAGAAATTTTGGTCAAATCCGCCGTAGGGCGTGGGACAAATTGGCTTCCCAACTCAAGTAGGACCCTCCCAAATTTATGAAAATAGTGTGGGGATTAATATCAGACATCAAGGAATTCCATTAAACATGGTTATTATCTCTGCAACTGATTATAATGTGCAACATTCATATGACCATTTTCAGGGAAATTACTTAGAGGAAAATTGCATAACTAGCTCGATTTTTGCATATGAAAACTAGAGTTAATGGTTCATATCAAGACATGAAATATGGAGACACTATACAACATCAAAATTAATCCTCCAACAGCATCAAACATCAAGAAAAATCTCTCATACAAATCTGATATGCAACTCTTTCAAAATGGAATCCAAATACATGAAAACTAGTTATTCAAGAGCATGGGAATGCGAGCCTTTTACACATGTATTTCTGATATTTCGACTTACAAAGAATATGGATATAATATTACAGATGAAAAAATAATATACCCAATTTTTGGCATAAAAAATATGCATCAAAGAGAAAGCACCACTCCAACAAGTGCGCCATCAACATGAGAGTGTGGGGGAATGGAGAAGAAGGAATGAGAGAATAGGGATATAGATGAGACTTGAATTGTATGGGAATTAAAAGTACAACTAAAGCACCTTAATCCATATCCAATGATATGTATGGATGGCATCTCCATCAACCAACTTGGAAAGGAATCCAACTCCATCAAAATTGGTTCGCAAGTAGGGAGAGTGAACACTCATTGTACAATGGACAAGCAAAAGCTCTCTAAAATGCAAGAGGAAAATTAAAAAATGATCAAAATATATTATCCTTCCTCAATACATCCTCTTATTAACTTCATGAGGCCTTCTAATGTCGAATTTCCCTCCATAGGCTTCCTCCAACTCATCCTAGTGGTTTAGTAACTCCTATGACACTTGTCTTCCCCTTCATGCTCCAATTCTTTCCCCAATTCGAATGGCTGCCTCTAACTCCAAAATTCACCCTTTTGGTGGATATTTTTAGCCCTGTCATGTCATATTTTCATAAGTCTGCAATCAAGTCTGAATTTGTCATAGTTTTCATAGAATATTCCATCATTTGTTGTCATAGAGTGCATGGAATCTCCTTCCAAGTGGCACACATTGTCTTTTTAGACTCTTTCTCTTCCATGGGATTTAATGTCCTTTACTAATTCAAATTCCTTGGATCATTATATGCTATTTGACGCCACATGACCCTCCAAGAACATTACATTCCCCGTGGATTCGAATTTGGATGAAGGTCATGCCAAGTGTGTGGAGGAATCTAGCCACCCAGGGAGTCCATAAGCCTCCAAGTGTCTCCATGAACCAATTCCACCTTATTTTCTTAACATTTATTATTTATGTGACCCAATTTAATGTGGAAATGGTAAACTAAGGTCCCTTTGGGTCTAATATCTCCCTTATTGCAAAATTATATGCCTCCACCTCAACCCAGGGAACTAGTAGGCTGGTGAAACATTGTTCGCAAGTAGTCTTACATGGATGGGGACATGAAAGTACTCCCCACTCAAAATTTCTTGTCCTCAAGAAATTCCAATTTTGGATGCTGCAAAAATTTTTCATCTTCCCAAGTGGATTCCTCACTAGACAAATCCTTTTGTTGTACCAAGTATTCCTTTATAGTTCTGCTCCTTAGCTTTATTCCCCTTGTCTTCACTATTCTTTTGGGAATGAGTATGAGTTGTACTTCAACATACAAGGGAGGTAATGTTTCTAAAACTGAAATATGCTACCCTACCACCTTTTTAATACATGAATTACAGTATGGATTTTACCTCCTTCTAGAAGTTCAAATTCATATGCCACTTCTCCAACTTTTTGAACAACCTTGTAGGGACCATAAAACCTTGGTTTGATATTTTTTGAACCTTTGCCTTTTAAGGATTTTTGTTTGTAGGGATGCAACCTAAAATAAACAAATCCATTCACTTGGAAATTTCTCTCCACTCTATGTTGATCTGCATATTGTTTTTGTTGGTTTTGGGAAACCTGCAAGTTATCTTTCAAAACCTTGAAAATATCTCAACTTTGTTCAATCCAAACCTTAACCTTTGGATCTCTACTATCACCAAAGATGTGGTCAATAAAAGTTTGTGATTCATAACCATCAATTGGTTTGAAATTAGACATCCCAATGGATATATGAAAAGTAGTATTATATCAAAACTCACCCAAGTGCAACCATTTGACCCGTGCTTTTTGCTGCCCACTAACATAGTTCCTCAAGTAACCTTTCAACCATTGATTCACCCTCTCTATTTGGATATTAGTTTGTGTATGATATCTTGTGCTATGATTCAAGTTTGTTCCCACCATTTTGAAGAGTTCTTTCCAAAATGTACTAAAAAATATGTTATCTCTATCACTAACAATGCTCTTGGGAATCCCATGCAATCTGAAAACTTAGCTAAAGAATATCTCAGCCACTTGTCCAGCAGTGAAGGATATAGTAATAGAAAATAAATGAGCAGATTTAGTGAGTCAATCCACTACTACAAATATGCAATCCTTACCAAGCACTTTGGGTAAACCAATGATGAAATCCATAGAAATGCTCTCCCATTTTTGTTTTGGTATAGGAAAGGGAAAGACCAACTAGATTATTGTGCTCTACTTTGTTTTGTTGGCATGTTGGGAATCCATTCACATATTTCAGAACATCATTCTTCAACCCCTTTCCAAGAGAATCTTTCTCTCAACATTCTATATGTTTTGAAGAAACTGGGGTGGTCTGCTAAAGGAGAATCATGAGCACTCTTCAAAACATTTTGCTTTAAGATCGAACCGAGAACCAAATAGATTCTATACATATCATCATGGTTAGTCCTATCAAAAAATTCACAAGAAAATTTATCATTGGCATATTCTACTTCTAATGTAGCTTTCCAATATTCTGCAACATCCATTAGAGAAATATAAGGTCTTCTATATAAGGCATATGCTACCACATTATTCTTGTCCTTCACATATTCAATATCAAAATAAATTTTTTGAATCTTACTCACTCACTTTTGATGCATGTAATTTAGATCCTTTTGAGTGACGAAGTACCTTAAGCTATTATGGTTAGTCTTGACCACAAACCTGTTTCCCACTAAGTATTGTATGAACTTGATCAAATCATGCATGATAGCTAACATTTATTTGTCATAAATGGATTAAAGCTTCTCATGTGGTTGTAACTTCCTACTCTAGAAAGCTATTGGGTGTTGTCCTTTCTTTAGGACTACTCCAATTCCCTCCCCTGATGCATCACATTCCAAGACAAATGGATGAGAAAAATTAGGTAATGCAAGAATAGGACAATTACTCAATACCTCCTTCATTCTTTGGAAATATTTTTCAGCCTCTTCATACCATTGGAAATCATCTTTGTTTTTCAAATCAATGAGAGGGGAAGTGGGTTGAGAGAACCTCCTCACAAATTTCCTATAGTAGGTATAAATCCCAATGAATCCCCTCAATTCAGTGAGGTTTTTGGGATGTGTCGATTCAATAATGGCCATTATTTTATCCATATCCATATTCACACCATCTTGACCAATGATGTGTACAAGATATAAAAGTTTTTTCAAACTAAACTCACGTTTTGACATCTTAGAAAACAAAGATTGATCATGCAGAATTTTCAAGACAACTTCTAGATGATGCAAGTGTTCCTTCCATGTTTTATTGTATATAAGAATATCATCAAATAAAACTAGTAAAAACTTATGAATTTGCTTGTGGAATATATTGTTCATGCATGATTGAAATGTGGCAGGAGCATTTTTCAAGATAAAAGGAATGGCAAGGAACTCAAAGTGACCATAGTGACATCTGAAAGTAGTCTTTGGTATGTCTTCCTCCCTCATTCGAATTATATGATAGCCAAATCTAAGGTCAACCTTTGAGGAGAACTTGGATCCATGGATCTCATCCATGATTTCATAAACCCTTGGGTGGGATATATATTGTTAACTGTCTTCTTGTTCAAGGCTCTAAACTCAATGCACATTCTTAATGTTCCATCCTTTTTCTTCACCATGACAAATGAAGAAGAAAAAGGGCTTGCGATAGGTCTTATGAGAACAAATTACAAGAGTTCTTTAATGGCCTCCTCAATCTCATCTAGAATCATTTTGGGGTGTATATAGGGTTGCATTTTGATAGGTTGAGTCCCTGTCTCCAATTCAATGGTATGCTTGACCCCCCTGTCAGGTGACCTTCCTAGAGGAAGGTCTCAAAAAACCTTCTCATACTTACCCTTTCCTTTGGATGTTTGGAAACCTTTAAGCGAGGCTTGGGAGATGTGATAAAACAATCAACATCCCATTCAATGTCCACATGCCTCAAGATCTACCTCACACTATGAGAGGACACCACTTGATGAGGGTAAGTATTCATTCCTCTCAACAAGATAGGTCTCCCTTCCGAATTTTTGAATATTGTTCAAGGGAATTGATAATTCATTGTATGCACCCCTATAGAATATAACCATTGGACTCCTAAAACCACATTTGTATCAACCACACCCACTACATATAAATTATCAGTAACAATGTAATTTCCTATAGTAACTTGAAGCTTTGGAATCCATTTGGCACAGTCCATATAATTGTTACCTGGGATGATGACTATGAAGTATTCAAAAGTTTAAGTAGTTGTATTTCTCTTTTCTTCCAAGGCTGCATCTATGAAGTTATGAGTGGCTCTTCCATCAACTAGCACTGCAACCCTTTGGCCTTGTATGGCACCCTTGAATCTAAGGGTGTGAAATCAAGGTACACCTGAAAGTATTGCATTTTTTCCTTTCTCGAGAGAGGGATGTTATTATTATGTTGTCTCATACCCATATTCTTGGACTGCAATTTCTACTTATTCCTCCAAATCCTCCTCATCATCTTCAGAGAAAAATTTAATGTAGTGTGCCTTCCCTTTAGCACACCTATGTCGAGGAACCCAAGGTTGATGGAAAGTGAAGCACAATTTCTTCCTCTTGAGATATTATTTGCTTAGTCCCTCCTTATTATCCTTACCTTTCCTATGGTATACTTCAATTCCTGATTTAGAAAAGGTGTCCTTGAAGAACTGGTCGAAAGGCAAGGTTCTCCAACATTCTTCACTTAGTTCCTGCCAAAGTATCTACTGCTTCCTGTTGCCGCCTTTTCACACACCTGGATCACGTGGCAGAAATATTCAAGCCACTCGGTGTGTCCTTGGGGGCAAGTCTCGAGTCAAGGCTGTCACCTTGTTCTTGACTCCTCCGTTTAGGCTCAACTCCTAACGAAGCCAAGGGGGGTAGACCCTATTAAGTTACTAAGGATGATTTCTTAGTGTAATGATGTTGTACTGAATCAGTTATTTAGGAGTTTGAAAATTTTAACTATAAGCAATCAAGATGACAAGATACAAAGATACACACGAAAGCACAAAGTTGATACACAATATATATATGAAGCAGAAAAGACCAGTGCCTTAAAAAATGGAGTCAAAAGAGATCAGTGTGCTTGCATGTGTTTTGAAAAAATGTTTTGCGATTGCATCTTGGTATGTTTTAAGTTAAAATTGGAGAGTGAGTTGTTTAAATTAGGCTTAAGGGGGACTCCAGATATACCCGAGAGTACTTGGAGTATGTCCAAAAAAAAGCCTATACGGCTACCCGCAAGGAATATGTGGGCTGAAATGGAGTCTCTGGGGCTGTGTTCGTAACGCACCCGTTAGGGTGTGACAGAGATCGACGCCCCGAGGTCACTTTTCAGTAGGTTCCCGCTTCCTTTGGGTATTTTGCCACCGTAAAGGTTTGATCGAGGTGTTGGATTTTCACCTGATGGTTTGTTAATTGGGGAAGGTGAGTCCTGATTATGCTAGTCACCCAAGTGCTTTTGATACAGCTTGACTGATCGGACGAACCGTAGCCAAGTGCAGAGCATACACACTGGAGTCTTGTAAATTTTAATAAGTTTTAAAAGATGTGTTCTTGCTTAAAAGAAAAGCCTCCAAGAACCTCTTTCGATCCAAGTGGATCTCAATCGGGGAATCAAGGAGGGGTAAATTTTAAAATGTTGATAAACAAAAGATGAGAAAATAACACAACTGCACAAATGCGGTTTTCTGATTAATCGTACCACGAATCTCTTTCCCCTTGCGGGTCACTCGGGAAATCGTGGGGTAAGTATTATGATTACTTTTGATAATAAGATATGGAATATGGAATTAACAACAAGATCAAATATACTACCCTACCAATCAGATAAATTCTAGTAAAAGGAAATAAGCAGAAAAAGACGAAAAAGGCACCGACGCGAATCCCCCAAGGGGGGATGGGGAATGGGCTCGAAAGAGCCTATTCAAAGGATGATTTTATTACAGAGATTACAATATCAAAGCACTGATAAAACAGAGCTTTCTTGGTCCTTATACAGGCTGAAACCAAGATATTACAGTTTATGCAAAACAATTACAAATTATGTGACAAAGGAGAGCCCCCTGGGGGGATTTGAGCGCTCCAAAAGCCACTTTGGACAGCAGCTTCTTTTCTTCTCTGTCAGACCTGCTAAATGACAGCGAGTGAATTAGAATAACAAATTCCCCAAAGCACTTTAAGAGTGCCTTTGGGTCAGCCTACTTTATCTCAAAAAATTAATCAAATTAAACTAGTTAAACCGACGAAAAGGGAACCAAGGAAAGCAAGCTTTCCTTGGGATCTTGGCCTGCTGTTTGTGCAGCCAATTAACAGCACTGATATTGCATAATATTTAAATTATTTAACAGCAAATGAAACTACCTTAACAGCAAGCTATGAATTTTTCAATAAACTACTTGCGAAACTAAGGCAATTTTAGCTAGATCTCTTGAATTTGAACTTTATGTGCACAATGAAGGTAAGATCTAGAAAATTGAAGGGATCTTGATAATTAGATCTATGTATGCTTTTCTTTATGAGATAGATCAGATTTAAAAAGAGACCTTAAAGTAACCAGTTTGAGGAAAGTTTAATAATTTTAAAGGAGAGAAAGGGGAAGAAAGGTGCTTGTTGTTGAAGTAGATCTGCAGAGGGACCTTGGTAGAGAAGCACCGAGGGGCACGATCTTAGCAATCTCTACTGGAAATCAATGGAATCAAACCTGAACCATATATCTTCTAGATACAACAAACCTGTAAGCTACAACATAATTCCTGCATACAGAACTATCAGATCTGAAGATACATATGAGAAAGGGATGATACAGTATGCAAATAACCTTATTTAACATACAGGCATTAACTCATTCAAACATATGCAGCAAATAGAAAGTAAGTAAGCTTACTTACAATGATCTATCCTTATGATTTAAGAAACCATTCAGGCAGACAATAATTAAGTGCAAAAAACTGGAAAAATAGCAGTTTCACCTCGATTGCAGCAAGACAATGACAATCCACACATGAAAGATACTCCACAATTGAGCCTCCAAAGCTTTTCTTTATTCAACAAAATAAGATCAGTACACAGTTACAATGGCAAGCCCTTTAGTCCAGCTCTAACTAGCTTGGAAGAGGAGGTTGTGCCTTGATTTATACAAATTGCAGGCCATCTAGCCCAGGGGGGGCACAATTACTCATGGAATCAAGTGAAATCAACTAATGGAGAGTCCATCAATGCCTGATATGTGTCTAGTTGA
>LPNX010979772.1:12568-52833 GCA_001517045.1 Pseudotsuga menziesii | reverse complement strand
CTAGAACATTTATTAAAATTCCCCCATGGGGTATGAACATGTGATATGATACAACAAGCACTTCCCAGAAGTACTTCCAAAGGTCTTTTTGAAGTCCGAACAAGTTATCCCTATTCGGTTCACCAGGCTCACTTGATAGAACACCACTAAGTACAACTTAGGTGGTAACACTTCCTTCATGCCATAAGGAGTGTCAATGTTCTCTTTAGACTCTAAAAACTTAGGAGTAGTAGGTATGGTCTAATT
Organism: Pseudotsuga menziesii; assembly: GCA_001517045.1. Classification (NCBI taxonomy): domain Eukaryota; kingdom Viridiplantae; phylum Streptophyta; class Pinopsida; order Pinales; family Pinaceae; genus Pseudotsuga; species Pseudotsuga menziesii. The sequence continues at coordinate 52,587 of LPNX010979772.1, read as the reverse complement.
CTTTAATTCACGGGGTCAATTTTGAATTCCAATCTTCGAGAAAATAGTTTCCCCATAGGTCTTCTTCTCTTCATGATGTGAACTACTACTACTTCATGCTACCAACTTACTCCCAAGTTGGATAGACAACAATTTCAACACTTGCATAAGATGCTTGTTAATATCATGAAAATATGGCTTCATGGTTGACTTAAATTCATCTTCTTTATCATCCATAGCTTCTACTCCTAGTTTATCCTTAATCACCACTAAGATAGAATTGACTTCTTCACCTTCTTCTTCTTCTCTATTAACAATATCTTCAGTTTTAGTCTCTAATGGAAGGGGATAATCATTAGGAAACATAAATATATAAATTTAACATGTTCCAGTACCATTCTTTGATACCACTATAATAACCCTTCTAATTGGAATTTTGGGAGAACAATGCAATTGGAGCAAATTCGGGATTAACTAGTCATGACTACGGGGGGGTTTCAACTGACTCCAAATGGTCTCGAATATGAAATGAAATGGATTTATGAGTATTATTCCATCCCAAGGTGACCTATGAACACTTTTTATCAGGCTTTAGGATTCTAAAACTTAGTTTGGGGCTAATGAAATAAAGTGCAAATTTCCTTGGAAATTGTGGTCAAATTCCCCCCCCTAGGGTGTGGGTCAAATTGGATTCCCAACTCAAGTACGACCCTACAAAAATTTTAAAAATAGTATTTGGATTAATATCAGACATAAAGGACTTACATTACGCATGGTTATTATCTATGCAACTGATTATAATGTGAAACATTCATATAACCATTTTCAGGGAAATTACTGAGAGGAAAATTGCATAACTAGCTCGATTTTTTAATATGAAAAGTAGAGTTAATGGTTCAGATAAATACATGAAATATGGAGAACATATACAACATCAAAATTATTCTCCATAAGCATAAACCATCAGGGAAAATCTCTCAAACAAATTTGATATGCAACTCTTTCAAAATGGAAGCCAAATACATGAAAACTAGTTATTCAATAGCATGGGAATGCGAGCCTTTTCCACATGTATTTCTGATTTTTCGACTTACAGAGAATATGGACATAATATTACATATCCAAACATAATACACCCAATATTGGGCATCAAATAGACACAACAAAGAGCAAACACCATTCCAACAAGTGTGACATTAACATGAGAGTGTGGGGGAATGGAGAAGAAGGAATGAGAGAACACAGGGGCTTCACTCAAAGAATCTCTAACATAGCACGTTTGTTCATGGAATATGAAACAATACCCATAATTTCAGTAAATATTGGAAAATACCTCCTAAATTTTTTTTTAACCCCCTCCCAATATGCCTTCCCAATTTTAAAAAACCCCTATTTTCAATATATATTGTATGTATCCATTTTTTTCATTTACATTTTTTATACCCCTTTTACATTTCTACCTAGTATATTGACATGATACCCCTCTTATGACAAATGCTAAATTTGAAGCTAGGGAAAAGGGGTTGTAATACGCAAGCTTGCTATAATAATCTAGAGACAACAAAGCAAACAATTGATTTTTGCAAAGGAGATGAATCTAAGTGTTGGGTAAACCCACTTCTATTTTTTATGCATCGATGAGTTTTTTCGAGACCCCATCTATATCATATATTCCATACCAAATGAGAATAATCAAAGAGGGATCTAGTATATGGTTCCACCTATATTACTCTCATATTTCAATGGAGCATATCATCTTCATTTTGATAATCTCTCTGTATCAAAAACAAACCATCCGGTTAATGCATTGGATAATAGGATTTAAAGTCGGACAAGTAAATTGTTTATGTGAGGCCTTTCATTTTGAAGTATCAAACCTTAAATGGTTAACTGATATTTTTTGCATTTGACCCTGCATACTCTGAAGGCATAACTGTGTTGCTTTCCTACCATGTTAAAAGCCAGACATTTCACTACAACTTTGGTACATGTTACAAATTCTTGCATGACTGACATACTACTATTCGAGTCAATCCGGAAACAATAAAGCAATAATCAGAAATTAGAATAGATGAAGAGAATGGTGCATTTAGTTCACAAAAGAATTAAGATTGAATTTTACAATGAATCCACTGAATGTAACTACCTTTGAGTACTATTATTAGACAAGAGCATTACAGACACAGAATACTTCCATTCTACTCAAATTCAAATGAAATTCAAAATTACAAACCCACAGTACCTTGAAAAGTTTTCCAAATTTTGAGAACTGAATAAACGAATAAACGAGGACAGAGCCATAAGCTTTGACTTATAAGGTTTCGAAGCCTCAAATGTTTAATGGTAGGCAACATCAACTTGGGGCTGATTACAGGGTTGGATTGTACAATTGGTTTAATTTCAATAAACATGACAATTCGTTGAGTCTATGCATCCCTGTAATGTTGAAGCTGGTTGTTTTTCCTACATGTAATAAAAATTCAAGTTAGACCTTATACAACGAAGAAAATATTCAACGCAATAAAATATACACACTAAAACAAACATCACTTGAAATCATCAAGTGTGACCAACTCTGTCATTTCTATGTAGACTATTGGATAGGTATTTTTGAACACTCTCAAATCGCCTCTAAGCATTATCACCACATTGAACTTATATTTCCTAGAAAATGAAAATTGTTTAAAATTTATCTAGCCAACTACAAAGCATCCATCGTTGTCTGCAGAACTTGATGTTAATTGTTCCATGGAATCACATAACTAAATATTCTTTCTAATAGTACACATAAATCACTCAAAAATCCAGATATAGAAAACAAATAATATTGTAAACAAAAAAAAACTTGGCATTGACAAATGTAGAAAAGTAGAAAGAGTTAAATAACTTGAATGAGAAATCAGTAACCTTCCATTAACCCAACAGTACCAAAGGTGAAACAACAGAAAATCCAGTATCATCAAATATGAGAATGATAAGAAACCCCATAATATCCCCAACATCCACAAGCATGAAAATCCCATAGGCAATAACCCAAAATATATAAATACGAAAAACCCAGGAAGTCTCAAGTGTGACTGTAAGAAGGACAAAGAAAAAGAGAGTTTGTACCACTCCAGTGCTTCTATAAACTTATGTTTACTTATCTCGAATAATCTATTAGTAGAATGATTGTTGTCCTCCAAATTGGTAAATCCCAACAAGTATCTCTCTTCCTCATAAAATTTCTCAGCCATTAAAAGGTCTTCAAGATAGTTTGGGTCAAAGTAAAGACCAAATTCTTTCTGCAAACTCGGGCCATGCATGCCATTATTTGCATTAACACATTCCATGCAAAATCAATCAAAAATAGGATCTAGGGTTCATAAACTTACATGTGGATCTAAAATACACAATATGTAATCAAGAAAAAAAGAAGAAGGAAACAAACCCGAAGTTCTAAACATTGCTACCATTCTGGAGGCAATGGAGACTCAACGTGAATGACGTAACATCAATGACATGGACATCAAAAGAGATGAGGTGTGGTACGAAGCATTAATTTGTGATTTAATTATTGGGCGGTTACGTTGCTATGATATGTGGGAAAGTGCAAATTTATAGGAAGCATAGTTGCCCAAGATGGTCAATCGATGGCGTAGCTCTATGAGCAATAGAAACAACCTCGTGTGCCATAATATTAGTGGGATGACGTTGGTTTTATCGAGAGAGGTGTAGGTGTTACGCATCCTTTATCCTTTGAAACCTAGACTCGTGGGAGGGTCGTGTTATACCACTCTCCCCTAGATGTGTGATGATGATGACCATTGGTTGCACGCTTAATGGGGAAGTTACGTGGATGTAGGAAACACTTCCACTTATGATTTATATATGGATTCAGGTCAGTATAGTTGATTCTCCAGTGTATTGCAGCATAGGAAAGGATACGACATGGAAGACAGAAGTTGGTAAGTGAGGAAGTACGGCTCAACGTTAGTTGAGAGTGTTGTTTGGGAATTAGATACGCCACATTGGTTTTGTACTTGGTTCCTACATTGTTTAGAATATTTGCCTGGTTCATTTATGACAAATCGTGGTGCTATAATTCAATTCATATTGAATTAACACAACTTAATAAAAACTCTTGAATGGTGTATTTACTTAATTTATTGTCTTGCATGCTAGATTGTATACATGAACTATACATTAGAGGTAGCAACTGTTATATTAATACGTGCACAAGCTATGTGTCCACTAGTTGCACATACATACCCTGCATGTGTGCACTAGTATTGTTTTGAAAATACACTAGTTATTAATTAATATTATCAATGATTTGATGCATGATGGGTGTGGTAAGAAATATAGTTGTATGCTTATAAGTTACCTTTCACCTAGGATTTAATTTACGTTTTATTATAGAATACAATTGCATTTTATTTATGATTTAATTAGGTCAATTTCATTAGAAGATTGAATTTATAAACCTTACCAAGGATTTGATTTGAATTGAATTTTATGCCTAACTTAGTTATGGGTAGGATTTCAAGAAAGAAGGTATTGTTTTATTATTATGGGACCTTCCTAGGAAAGGGGGAAGCCACTCTTCTCTCGAGGCTATGAAGGATGTGTGGGAAAGGCATAAAGGAAAACATTGGAGAAGGATTGGGGGCTATATTTTTAAACAAGGGTTGAGGACTTTGGAATGGAAAAACATTGAGAGTGGGATACTGAATTGTAACATTGAGCTTGAGGCGAGTGCTATTGCTACGGAATTCTAAAAGGTTACTGGATAGACGTTGTTTTGTTAGAGGCACGAGCACGGAGGGCTAGGAAATGCATCACTTTCCTGGAACTAGGAAACTACATAAGCACCTAGTTGGCTAGGAGGACAAATTGTAGTTTGGGCAGCACTTGATTGATTTAGAGAGTTGCCAAGGAATTGGATTGCTAAATTGGATAGTTTCATAGCTAATTTACTATCTCTTTGCTTTGATTGAGCCATTTTAAGTAAACTACAATTATCAAGTAATTCGATAATTAGATACAGGTATCAAGTCAAGACACACTATCTATATGCCATCCTTTGAACAAGTGCTTAAACAATTGATTGAGAATTCCAATAAAGACATTAGAAGAAATTGAATATCATATGTACTCGAATGTATCATTTTTTATTGTTGATTATGAGCTAAATATGCGGATTTCCTTCTCCATCGACATAAAATCCCTATCATGTTGCATATCAACCTCATCGTAGGTGAAAGAACCATACTAAACATTAGCTTAATTGGATTGCATAAAACAATGCCCATCTCAGATTGTCAAACAATATAGTCAATCATTGAAGATGCATCAAAAACTTTTTAAGAGTCATTGTGATACCTTATAGTCTGAGATTGTAAAGGTCACAACCTTGTTTGTATTGGTTCCATCTGGAAACCTAATTGTATAATTGAAGTGCTCAATTCGATACCAAATTGTAAGGTCTCTTAACTATATTAGACTCGTACTGCAAATAAGCCATTTTTTGATCTGCAACCCATTACATGCTTGTGTTGATCAAGAAGACTCGGAGGATTTTCATGTTAGTCATAACTACTCATATCCATATCACCACATTTGCATATTAACAACTTAGGCTCGGATAAGCTAATAATAACATTAAGATTTGACCTTGATCTATTGCCATGTGGATTTATAGGGTGTGCAAGGAAACAATTGTAATGCGTTGACTCTATTTGTTGATCCACTTAGAGAACCCTAATCGACCCAATCAAACCTCAATGCAAGTTAAACTTTAGATCATACAGTGAGCTAATTATTTCTCATTTGATGTGCACACATGGAATGATCGACATTAATTTTCTACCCTTTATATATGAATATGGAACGATGTTTATGATGAGAAATCAAATTCAAGTAGATGTGGGAAGCTTATATTTTGAGAAAAAATTATCCAACTGAAGTGTTCTACGTCGTTTCGCTTGGAGCAGGGTATCACAGAGTGTTAAAAAAACGATTAGAGATGTAGTCAATTTGTGCATTCCTTGGAGTCTAGATACATTGATAATGTTTAGTGTTTTTTATATTCTTGGTCCATTTTCCATGATGCGATGTCATATCACAAATTTGGTACTGTATTTTAAGGGAGTATTTAATTGAGATTACAAATTTGTTCCATTGCTATCGATTGGAGCTCATTTATTTTTGCTTTTGTTGATTCTATTCTTATGTTTTGTATTAACAAATATTATTTTTAAAATCGCCACGATCCTTCAAGAAATTGATTTGCTTAATTAAATTATAATTCTTTGTGATAAATTAAGAAAAAACAAATTCAAGTTACGCCAATGGTTAATTAATTGCCTTAAATATTTGTATTTAATTGTAGTTTACAAGAGATGATGGGCCTCTCTTCTCCCATTTAATATTTTTGGCCAGATTAGTTTTATGGGACTCCCGTGCCACCCAAAAAATAAAAATCTATGTAGACGTTATTGTGAAAGAACCTAAGACAATCTTTGGCATTAATAACGTCACATTCACAACTATGTTCTACATTTTTATAGGCATATGACAAGAGGTTTTTCAAGACATTTTGATAGATCCTGTGGTAATCGTTGTAACAAACGTTTCTTTCCATGCTTGTGGAGGTTCCTGCTATGATGTTTTCCCGATTTTTAATTTAAAAGTGTCACTTTATGGCTCATACTACCACCAACCTCGAGGTGGGGAAAGGGATACTTTAGACTTGGTATTTTAGAAACATCTGTGCACTTAGAGCATAATACTTCGGTGTCAGTTTCATGTGATCCGTATTTCATGGACCACTTAGAGCATAATACCCAGATTTAACATTATACAAAACCATTAACACGATTCAATTCGGTTGCTCTTTGGCCAAGAAGCCATGAGTGAGGGGTATCTAGTAAGCCAAATTAACCCATATGCTTCCCTCGGGCCTAGTATGATTGTTGTGTGTTTTGGGATACATCGACAAGGGTGAGTACAAGCCATTGGTAAGACTTTCGAGGTCTATAGAAACTACCAACTTTCACCCACCAAGAAATCATCTTCGAACTTACAAGATATATTGGCAATGATAACGAGGAAGGATGGAATTGTAGAGATAGCATGGGTGTATTTTAGTTTTGGAATAGCAGAGTTATATCCCAAATGCGTAGTGGGGATGGAAGTAATGAAAGGGAGGGGCATAAGTAGGGAAAAGGAAAGCTTGGAAAACATAATTACCTGGGTGGGGTTGATTGATGATCAGCAAGGTCGATGGCCTAGGAAGGCCACCTCCGTTGCACCTAGGAGGGCACTGTTACTCTCTTTACGCACTATCTGCTCTACTGCATGAGAGAGAGTTTTTGCAGTGCCAGAGAGCTAATGTTGGTCGGACTGGCTGATTGATTCTACAATAGGAAACTTGAATTTAGTTTATAGTTTACACTGGCTGATTGATTCTACAACTGACAACTTGAATTTAGTTTATAGTTTACACTGGCTGATTGATTCTACAATACACAACTTGAATTTAGTTCTTAGTTTAGTTTACTCTCATGGTAGATGGGATTCTAGGATCTCACCCACATTTAAATTCCAAAAGCATACATATTGAGAGATCTTCCTCTGTAGGGGATTTCGTGGTTGATTGACAAGTGTATGTGGATACTAGGTTTCATCTCTCAGGTATTATCTTCCCAATGGAATTTTTTTCTATTCAAAATACCAACTTGTAATGTGTTTGTCTTCAAAATGGAACCAAAACACCACTCTGAGTTCCTAGTCACACCTCGTATCAACATCCTTAGCCATAACCATATTCCACTTTGAATCGGACTCCACACCAAAACTAAATCAAATTAGACATATATAAATGTAAGAAGGCCATTATTAATAGAGTGGGAATTTGGAAAACATAGCACCCCTCAAACAAAAATGAAGGTGAAGGTTACAGCATTACAATCCCACGTTTTTTCAATTTGCTTGTTTGTTCGTGCATGCAATTGACAACGCTTGTCAGTCTTTTTTATAAGTTACTTCTGATATATCTCAGCCTTCCATGTAAATTATTTCTGATATATCTCGGCCTTCTTTATAAATTAATTACTTTTGAAAATAGACTGTAAATTATTTCTGATATATCTCAGCCTTCTTTATAAATTACTTCTGATAATAGACTAGAATTTCTGCTCCGTTGTAGTCTAGTTCTTTGTGTGTCTTCTTGTTCTATAACTCCCAGCAAGGAAATCATTCTTTTCTTTGTATGGTCTTCTTATCCTAAACCTCCAAGGAATTTTTTTTGTTTGGTATTGTCGAATGGTCCCAAAACTCTCACAGGAAGGAAACTGTTATTTTCTTTGTTTTGTCTTCTTGCCCTAAAACCCCCATTGTCAAAAAACAAAAAACAAAAAAAGATGGTGTGACTATTTCAGACAGTCAAATTTAGACACATACTACATTGGTGTGTGATAGCATTCAGAAAAAAAGCTGCATTTAGAAAAAACTATTTGGAAACATCAAAATCTATTTCAAAAAAAGGCCTATGATACTGTTGTTCTACTTCCAAAAAGTCCATTTACTACATACATCAAAAGGATTTACCATATAATACAAAAATTACCAAGTGGCTTAAAATTTGCCCTCTCATTTAAACTGAAGCAAGATTTGAATTTGATACCGAAAACCTTTCTCTAAACTCTTGTCCATTGTGCCCCTTCCTCGAGTGAAAGAGCTTAGTTTATTATCTGGTCCGCCAGGATATTGAATTCTCTATATACATGTGCAAATGGTATATATTCAAGGCTCACTTTAACCAACAAGAACTGGTTCATAATATGCTCCAACAATAATTTATTTGTTTTGCATATATATGATTTTCCCAAACTATTATCAACTTCTCCCCAAACACTTGTAATCTTTTTACATCACTGTTTATAGTTTTCTTCGATAAAAGCCACATGGCATCAAGTTTTCTTGTTTAATAGTGCTTGGCCCTACTGCAAACTTTAGCTTAATTAAGTGTTGTTGATTCAGATATAAAATTGATCCAACACCAAACATCCCTAGGACACCTTGGCATGCCCCATCAAAACACCCCAACCCTATTAAAAATCAATTTCAGGTTCCTTTAATTCTTTGACCTAATTTTCCTTGGAAGAAGACCAATTTTTCTTGCAAACACTCCTAATAATTTGGATCACTTATGGTGGAGTAAAATCGAAACCTTGGAAGATCGTTTTATTTCTTGATAACCAGATAAGCCATATCATATAGCAAGACAGGGCCATAAAATTTTTGACTGGATTACTGACAACCCATGAAAAAATACAACCTATTAGGGTCCTCTTCTCCCACTTATTTGTCTCCCCGGTAACCTATAAAAGCTCTGACCATACAACTCTATCCAAAGGATCGAAAACAAATAAAAGGTGATTCACATGTTCTTCACCGGATTTGCACAAGATATAACTTCCTAGGCCCAACTTTATTATCTTTTGGCAATTTTCCCAAGTTAGGATTCTATTTTCTAAAGCTTACCGAAGAGAAAAAAATTGCTTTTAAAAGACATTATAACTCCCAAACTACGGACCACCACTAATATCTTTCTCCCACAGGTCCTTCTTCTATTGATGCCTTGTATCCCAAGCTTGTAATTCATTCTCATGCCCCCTAATTTTTTTACCACTTCAACAAATCTTGTCCATTTGAGAGTTTTGTAGCGTTGGGCAATAGGATTCTCACATAATGGTTCCACTCTTTAGCATTTCCCCTACAAATTCAAATCTTTTGACTTCTTCTATCGTCGAGACCACACATCACTAACAGTCATATGATGTTGCATCTTCCAAGGACAAAATAGTGGAGATCCCTTAACAACTCCTTAGGAAATCTAAGGTTGCCTTTGCATCCAATCTAAGGGTCTTCCCCTGTCCTCATGCTATTCCCTAATCCAATCTTCCATTCTAACCATTTCCTTGCCAAGGGAGAGCCTTTCACTAAAGCTCTTCAAGCTATGGAGCCACCGCTTATGATTCTTCCTTTATTGTTTGAACCACTCTGTTATAGAATGTTTTCTCGAGTATTTGAATTCCATGACCTTTCCCCATAGCCTATAGACAAATTTCCATAAACATTTTGTAGCAAGGGCTAAACTAAATAAACGCATATATTTTTAGGCCCCGACCTCCCACTTCTTTCAAGTTTGCCACTTTATACCATTTGACTACCATAATTCCTTCTTTTTTCCCTCTTTCTGGTCCACAAAAAGATGAAGAATTTTTTCTTGGTTTTAGTTTGAATTCCTTATGGACATGGAAGATGGTCATCTAGTAGATATCAAGGCTTTACAGTACTACCTTGAACAAGGTTGGTTTGCTTCCTATAGGTAACCATATTTTAAACCATAGAGAAACCCTAGCTTCATTTTTGTTATACAACCACATCCAATCTTCACACCTATAGTTGTTAGGGTTTATGTCAAAACCTAGGTGCTTTAATCCCTTATCTAAATTCCAGACATTCATCGGAAACAGTTTTACAATTTGAGTTGTTTCTCCCTTGGACACCTTGTCAAGCATCATCGAGGACTTCATCACGCTAATTTCCATTTCCATGGCCTTGCAATATATATCCAAAATTTCTTTGGTACTTCGTAACTCTCTTATAAACCAAAAACAATGTCACGATCTCGTCAACAAACAACAAACAAGACATGGCCATATCATCGCACATTTTCCCTCCTTTTACTAACCCTCTTCTCATTGCATCCTTGTACAACATACTCAAGCCTTCCACCATTAGCAAAACACAGGGAGGGGGAGAAAGAGCATCCTTTGTGCAACCCTTTGAAAACAATTGTGGGCGACCCATTTATGAAAAACAAGAAAAGATGCTAATGAAAGATAACCCATTTTCCATTCCACGGTTTGCAAGTTCATGCTCATTTGTAGCAACAAAAATCTTATAAAAAAAGCAAATTTACCTTGTCATATGCTTGAGCAAGATCCGACTTCATCGACAAAGTTGGAATATTTTGCATTTTGATTGAGTGAATGAGTTCTTAAGTAGTTCCCATGGCATTGTGGATTCGGTTATTGGAGAGGAATTTGAATTGCTCTTCAGATATTGCACTAGACAAAATCACTTTTAGCCTATTTACAACAGTTTTGAATACCAATGTATAAACCAAACTAAATAAAGGAACAGGCGTAAAATCATTGAAGGAAGCTGCATTGTGATTTTTTTGGGATAAGTGCTACGAAATTATGGCACCCTTCTTTTTAGCTAAGTGCTAAGTGCTACAAAGAATGGTCATACTTCTTCTGTCGTGGGTGCAAAATCAGTTTCCAGCTCTTCCTTATTTGGAAATTCAGGGGATGTAACCGCTTATGTTGTCGTAGGTGCCATAACAGTTTCCTGTTTTCCCTCGCTTGAGAGGTGAGATGCCGTAGCCGCTTCTTCTTCGTAGGATTCTTCATCATTTTCTCAACATTGGCTTAGTTTGAGCAATAAATTCTTCGGGATCTGAACTTGTTACATGTTCTTCCTTGATTCCATCTTCGTCAATTGTTTCTTCTTGGTTGGTTTCTTGATTATTTTTGGTTTCACTTTCTTTTTCATGTTTCTATTTCAAATGGTTTTTTTATCATTTCCTTCATAATTTCAAATTCTTCTTCATAATTTTCCCTCTTTTTGCTTACTTTCTCGATTCCTTCAATATTTTTATCTCGGGATGGCGACATTTCTGCCTCCAAGGGCTTCAGAATTCAGAATTTTTTTTTATGAACAAATGATAATAATAATAAGAATTTTTTTTTTACAAAAATGATTATATTATATTAAAGAGGTGTTATAACCACCGAAACAGTACCCAAATACAAAATGCCCTTATGAAAGCGGCAAAGCAGGTCAACCATACTTAAACACGCCCTTATGGAAACGGCAAAGAAGGTCCAAAATGCCCTTACAGAAGCGGCAAACGAGCACAGTAAAAATTTGGAAACTCTCTAAGTTCAGGATACCAGTTCACTAACAGAGACCATTACAGCCTTTAGAACTAACAACATACATTACTGACATTATATACTACTAAGAGAAAGCAGAACAGACGGTATTCAACCAGACCAGCAGAAGACATTACAGACTGCATTTAACAAAAGGATCAAGCACAAGCTAATTGTTTTCCCCATAGGGACGGATCGACGAACCTGAATTATTCGCGCATTCCATTTTGACCACCCTCAACGCGAGCTTTTCAACCTTCACCTCCAGCTTTGCCAATAGCTTGATAACTGTAGTTTCGGATTTTTTGACCGTGTGTTTGAATTCCTTCCTCATAAATGCAAGGTCGCCTTCCAAATTTCCCAGACGTCTTCCTCCTTCAGTGTCGATTACATCCACCATGCCTTTTAGCTTCTCCACTTCCTCTTTAATATCATAGTCTATCAATTTTGGCAAGGATGACCCCAAATATTCAGAGGAGGCCATAATTACTACAACAGAGACACATATGTTGGCCACCTTCGATGCCAACACCCTCAAACTCTTCTCGCAATTTGCCCTGTTAACTACCTCAATCCGCCTACAAACCATCCAGACCAAGGTTCCTCTCCCCTTTTCCTTCCTAGATTTTATATCTCTACTACTCGCAAACATAAACACCAAACCACCAGGAATCATCATGCTGCTTATTAATTCATGCATCACCTCACCCAGAACATGGTAAATCGACGAGACTGTTAAGCTCTCGCTCGCTTGCTTGAAGTACTCCATCGTACTGTATTTAAATGCAGCATGTCGGTACCATGATAGCCCACACGACGGCACATGTCCACTAACCTCACCACAAGATAGGCACATGGGAGATGGTGAGTCGGAGCGCCACAAGGACTCCAAGCTCTCAGCCCTGGTTCTATGGTAGAGGGAAAAAAGCATAATAGCCATTGATTGATTTAGAGAGTTGCCAAGGAATTGGATTGCTAAATGAGATAGTTTCATAGCTAATTTACTATATCTTTGCTTTGATTGAGCCATTTTAAGTAAACTGCAATTATCAAAATTGATTGATTATCGTAGATAAATTATGGCTATTAAATTACAAAGATATAATGGTAGTTGAGCGTTAAATTGGTAGTTAGAAACTGCTAAATAAAAAGCTAATCGAAATTTTAGTGGATCGCTAGGCAAACAAAATTAGCTAGATAACTACATTGATTATCACCCATTAATCATGAAGGGTATCACAAATTACGATTGTAATTTTGGTGGTATCGAATCTAAAATCTTGTGGTGATAGTGGGAGATTGATAAGAAGGACGATGTCGTACACATGCTTATTTAGGTCATCCTCACTTCTTAGTGCAAGTTGGCGACGAGTGGAGCCTCCTGTAAGATGTCACATGCCACATTACAAAGGTAAAAACAAGTATGAAACAACTCACTTAATTGGTGGCAAAGGGGTCTATTGTAATTGTAGTTTGCAATTTTGATTACTTCATGCTTACGTTTTATCCTCCGTGCCATGGTTCCATCCTATAACCTTTCTATCTAGTTGATTAAAGTGGTACAAATTCATAGGATGCACATTAGGCTAAGAGGAAACCACACAATATTCACAATACGCATTGAAGGTGCAACGAATAGCATACTGCAAGGATCGTGCTCTTCTTTCAAGGAAAAAATCTTGGTAACATTACAAGTAATTAGATACTCGCTTAAGAATTTAGGTATCAAGTCAAGACACACTATCTATACACCATCCTTTGAACAAGTGCTTAAACAATTGATTGCAAATTCCAATAAAGACATAAGAAGAAATTGAATATGATATGTTGTCGAATGTATCATTTTTTATTGTTGATTATGAGCTAAATATGCGGCTTTCCTTCTCCATCAACATAAAATCCATATCATGTTGCATATCAACCTCATCGTAGGTGCAAGAACCATACTAAACATTAGCTTAATTGGATTGCATAAAACAATGCCCATCTCAAATTGTCAAACAATATAGTCAATCATTAGGGATGCATCAAGAAATTTTTTAAGAGTCATCGTGATGCCTTATAGTTTGGGATTGTAGAGGTCATAGCCTTGATTGTATTGGTTCCATATGGCAACCTAATTGTATAAGTGAAGTGTTTGATTCGATACCAAATTGTAAGGCCTCTTAACTATATTGGACTTGTACTGTAAATAAGCCATTTTTTTATCTGCAACCCATTACATGCTCATGTTGATCAAGAAGACTCGGAGGATTTTAATGTTAGTCATAACTGCTCATATCCATATCACCACATTTGCATATTAACAACTTAGGCCCAGATATGCTAATAATAACATTAAGATTTGACCTTGATCTATTGTCATGTGGATTTATAGGGTGCATGAGGAAACAATTGTAATGTGTTGACTCTGTTTGTTGATCCACTTAGAGAACCCTAATCGACTCAATCAAACCTCAATGCAAGTTAAACTTTAGATTATACAGTGAGCTAATTATTTTTCATTTGATGCGCACACACGTAACGATTGACATTATTTTTCTACCTTTTATATATGAATACGGAACGATGTTTATTGATGAGAAATCAAATTCAAGCGGATGTGGGAAGCTTAAATTTTGAGAAAAGATTATCCAACTGAAATGTTCTACGTCGTTTCACTTAGAGCAGAGTATCACAGAGTGTTAAAAAAACGATTGGAGATGCAATCAATTTGTGCATTCCTTGGAGTCTAGATACATCGATAATGTTTAGTGTTTTTTATATTCTCGGTCCATTTTCCATGGTGAGATGCCGTGTCAGAAATTTGGTACTATATTTTAAGGGAGTACTTTATTGAGATTACAAATTTGTTCCATTGCTATCGGTTAGAGCTCATTTATTTTTGTTTTTGTTGATTCTATTCTTATGTTTTGTATTGACAAATATTATTTTTAAAATCGCCACGATCCTTCAAGAAACTGATTTGCTTAATTAAGTTATAATTCTTTGTGATAAATTAAGAAAAGAACAAATTCAAGTTACGCTAATGGTTAATTAATTGCCTTAAATATTTGTATTTAATTGTAGTTTGCGGGAGGTGATGGGCCTCTCTTCTCCCATTTAATATTTTTGGCCAGATTAGTTTTATGGGACTCCTGTGCCACCCAAAAAATAAAAATCTATGTAGACGTTATTGTGAAAGAATCTAAGACCATCTTTGGCATCTTTGGCATTCAAGGTTTTCCTCTCCCCTTGTTATAGGCTCATTAACACTAGAGTATATGTCACCCCCTCGTCTAATCTCAACACTAGAATATATGTGAGATTCAGATGTCGATCTAATCTCAACATTAGATTAAATGCAGGCCATTGATTTATCCCAAACATGTAACTTGGGCTTCAAACCCATTAGTAACATCAATACACCAACACGTCGCCTTAATGTTAAATGGGATTTAATGATACTTAATAATGCGTTGCCTTTCAAATCTATGAAGATGGGAGTGCCCTTATATTCTAAGCTTAAAAATGCTGTGGAGTAACCTTCTTTCAACAAGAAGGACACGGTTCCACAACTCATTGGGCATCACTCTTCACTCCAAGGGTGGGCGCGCCTATAAAATAATCAATTGTCGATCCTCATCACCACTACTTCGGGTGATGCAAAAGTATATTGTGTAATATTACCACTTTTCACGTCAAGAGTCATAGGTGAATAGGAAGAGTCACCTTGGAGTCCAAGAGACGGCTTCGAAGATGAAACCAACCGTCACATTGCACCCTATTTATACGTGTACCATTTCAATGAAATTGGGCATTCACACTTATCTTCGCCTATATTCGTTCTTAGTGTTCCAACAATGGTATCAGATCTCGGTCGTTACCTCCCCTGTGCGCGGTGGTCCAGGGAGACTCTCCACACCTCCTGCAGCCTGAGCCTCATTAGGGTCATGTTCCTCCCCTCTACATATCCATCTCATGTGTATTGTCTCATATACGAATGCACCTCCAACGAGCTTCATTCCTTTCACACCCTGCATCTCTGAAAAACCAAATCCATGAATTTACGGGTTATTTCCGACTGTGTGGTGCGCCTTATTATCCTCTATGTGGTTGGATATGTTAGATTTTTAGTATTAAGCTAGCATAACATTATGATATTTAACTGGGAGAACAACAAGCACAACAATCAAACATAAGAGACAATGAACACAATGTTTTTCCTCGGGGAAACCATAAATGGAGAAAACCCCACAACTTCCTCAAAGATAGAATCAACACCAAAAGTAAAACCCCAAAACAGTAAGATGATCTCCCGACAGCAGTAACCTCTTTCTTCCTTGACCCAGTGTCTTTCTCTTCCTCATCTATGTGCTACAACTGAGTGTGGATGAGTGTATGATAAATAGACGGGCCATCTCTCTATTTATACTAATTCCCGACATGACTAAAACCCTACTAGGGTCGAACTCTCTAGGAGAGTCTAATAACCCTAGTGCCCCAAAACTGTAGGGACTTTAACCCTTATACAATAGGAGGGTTACCCACAATGACTTGACATGACTTGTTTACATTATAGATCCTCCCAATAGGAACATCGGGGCATGACATGACACAAGTACATCCCAGAATAAACATCGGGTTACAATACATAAGAAGTATAAGTGAATACATTGCAAAGTTACAATTACATCAACACTCCCTCTTAACTAGGAAGGTATTCTCTCAACGCAATTTTCATCACTGGTCTTCTTCTCTGGATCATCTCATCATCTGCATCTTCAAGTCATCTTCATCTTCAATTCATCTTGATCTTTGGATCTGGATCATCACTCGATCTGGATCATCGTCACTGAAACTAGATCATTGGTCGATCTGGATCATCACTGGACATCATCACTAGATCTGGATCATCACTGGATTTGGATCATCACGGGTGCTATCTCATGATTCTTCTCGTCACAGGAAGTTCTACAGAGCCAGCCCTTTTTCATGCTAGTTGTAGGCCTAGCCTCCATTTAGGTCTTCTTCAACGCTTATATCCGACACCAAGTCAGAATGGCCCACCCAACACTCACATCTAATCATGTAGGAACCAATCCTATAATCACATCAGAAAGGCCCAGCACTCACATTCACCAGCATGATAGGACACAACTACTATCATCTGTGAAAAGGATCAACACTTACAACCACTAGCATGATATGACACAACTATTATCATCTGTAGAAAGGAACAACACTCACATCCACTAGCATGGTAGGACACACCTACTACCATCTATGGAAAGGCACAACACTTACAATCACCAGCATGGTAGGACACACCTACTACCATTTGTGAAAAGGCATAGCACTCACATCCACCAGCATGATAGGACACACCTACTATCATCTGTGGAAAGGCTCTGCACTTACATCTGATCATGTGGGAACACATCCCTCAGTCACATCAGAATGGCTCTCAATCCCAGATTGAGGATTCTAGTACCTCACCAGGTAGCTCCATTCCAAGAATGGCGGTAGCCCTTATATCTGACACCAAGTCAGAATGGCTAGCACTCATATCTGACATGGAAGGAACCAATCCTCTAACCATGACAGAATGGCTCAGCCCTTACATCTGATCAAGTGGGAACACATCCCTCTATCACATCAAAATGGCCATGCACTCATATCTGATCATGTGTTAACACATCTCACGGTCATATTAGAACGGCCCTCAGTCCCAGACTGAGTTTTCCTGGTACCTCACCAGGAAGCTCCATTCCAAGAATGGCAATATCCCTCATATCTGATCATGTAGGAACCAATCCTACAGTCATATCAAAATGGCTCAGCACTCATATCTGACATGGAAGGAACCAATCCTCTCACCATGACAGAATGGCTCAGCCCTTACATTTGACCATGGAAGGAACCAATCCTCTCACCATGTCAGAATGGCTCACGAACTCATCACTTCCCTTTGGAGGGAACCTCGATATGGAGAACACCAAGATTCTCCCTGAAGTACTCAAACTTCACCCTAACCAATGGCTTCGTCAATATATCAACTATATCTTCGTCTATCGCAACATATTGGAGCTTCACTGCTCCCCTATGCACCATATTCCTGATATAGTGATACTTGATCTCGATATGCTTCAACTTGTCATGGAACATCAGGTTTTCTGACAACTTCACACAACTGTGGTTGTCACAATATATACAAGTAGCATCTAACAGGAGATCAAATAAATCAGACAATATCTTCCTCAACCATACTGCCTCACAACTAGCTGAACAAGCTGCGACATACTCTACTTCAGCTGTACTTAGTGCCACATAGGATTGCTTCCTACTAAACCAAGAGATCACACATGATCCCATACTGAAGCAACACCCTGAAGTGCTCTTCCTATCGATGGCACTGCCTACCCAATCTGAATCAACATAACCCTCCAGGTTAATCTTCTGATTCGACTCGTACTTGAGCCCATAATCAACTGTACCCCTTAGGTACCTCAGAATATGCTTTGCAGCAATCAAGTGAACATTTCTCAGATCTGTCAGGAACTGGCTCAAGGTGTTCACAGCAAGGAAAATATCTACTCTCGTGTTCATCAAGTACATCAAGGACCCAATCATCTGACGATACATCGTAGCATCAACCGACTCTGATGAAGCATCGTTCAATAGCTTCAGGTTTGATGCCATAGGTGTGGCCATAGCCTTGCAGTCCATCATCCCAAACCTCTTCAGGATCTCTACTGCATACTTCCCTTGTCCGAGGGATATTCCATCTGCATTTTGCCACACCTCCATGCCTAGAAAATAATGCATCATACCCAAGCCCTTCATTTCGAACTCGGCAGCAAGCTTCCTCTTCGTATCAACAATCAACCCATGCATACCTATTGGAAACAGATCATCTACATACAGTAGGAGCATCACTGGGTTGCCATCTTTAACCTTGTAATAAAGATTGGAATCTGCTCTACTCTTAGTAAAGGCCAAACTGGATAGAAAGCTGTTAATTCTGCTATACCAAGTCCTGGGTGCCTGTTTCAAACCGTACAGGTCTTTCTTCAATCTACATACATGAGAATCTCTATCATGTGTCTCGAAACTGAGTGGTTGGTCTACATATACTTCCTCTTCTACTACACCATTCAAGAAAGCAGTCTTGACATCCATCTGGTGTATCTTCCATTTCATTACTGCAGCTAAAGCAAGTACTGATTTGATGGAAGTGTATCTGGCTACAGGTGCAAAAGTTTCTTCATAGTCTATTCCTTCTTTCTGGGAGAAACCACAAGTAACAAATATTGCTTTATATTTTTCAATGCTACCGTCTGCAGCATGCTTGATCTTGTAGATCCATTTGGAAGTTACAACTGACTTCCCTTCTGGTCTTGGGACAACATCCCAAACATCATTTTTCATGATCGATTGATATTGTTCGATCATAGCATCCTTCCATTCTTTTCATTACGTCGCTTCTTCATAATTAGAAGGTTCTTTATCAATGAAATCACATAGTAATGCTACATACCCGGAGCAGGATCTGGTCCTCTTCCTTTCTCTGTGATTCTCTTCTGGAGCCCCATATCTTTCCGCACCTTGGATAATTTCCCGTACCCAAATTGTGAGGATTCTTCTCCTGAGGTGGATCTACAGGTCTTTATGGTTCTTCAAATTCTCGATCTTCTTCTTGAGTTTCTTCATTCATGGTTGTGTCATGAATTCTAGGTGCTTTTGCTTCTTCAGGTTCTTCAGCATGTATCTTTCTGGATTTGTTGTAAATTGTGTCTTCATCAAATGTCACATATCTGCTGATGTCAATCTTCTTGAATCCCGGGAAATATATTCTGTAAGCCTTCGAGCTTTCAGAGTATCCCACAAATATACCCTTCTTTCCTGAAGGATCTAATTTTTTTCTCTTCTCTTTTGGAATGTGTATGTACACAGGACAACTGAATATTTTGATACAGCCGACTTCTGGTTTCTTGCCGGAGAAGACTTCTTCAGGAGTCTGTTCTCGAGTACTCTGTGTGGAGTATGGTTTTGTACATACCCCGTTTTTCTGGAAGCTTTTGCCCAAAGATGCATAGGAAGATCTTGATCATGAAGCATAGCTCTTGTGGCTTCCATGATAGTTCTGTTCTTTCGTTCTGCAATCCCATTATGTTGTGGATTATAAGGAGTGGACAACTCCCTCTTAATCCCTGAGTCTTTGCATAACTCTTTGAATTCATTCAAAGTGAATTCTCCACCATTATCTAATCGAAATATCTTGATTTTCTTTTCAGTGTGGTTCTCAATCAAGGCTTTGAATTCCTTGAACTTGCTGAATACTTCATCTTTGTTCTTCATGAAGTAGATCCATGTCTTCCTAGAAAAGTCATCAATAAAAGAAACATAATATACATACCTGCTTAGTGAGCTTGATGACATAGGACCGCATACATCAGAGTGTATGATTTCCAAGATTCCTTTTTCCTTGCTCTCGCTACTTGGAAATGTCTTCTTTGCATTCTTTCCTTTTGCACATCCTTTGCAGACCCCATCATGTTTTGCTTGAATTTCTGGAAGACCTTCAACATCTTTGCTTGCAATTGGTAGTGCTCTGTAATGCACATGTGCAAGCCTTCTATTCCAAAGCTCATTTGGCTCTACTGTGTCATGGACCAAGGCTTGTTCTGGATGGCCCTTCAATTTGTACAATCCTCTTTCTTGTTCCCCAATCACTATTGCATCATTGATAGTCTTTCCTTTTGGCCACATGATGACTTGACCATCTATGAATGCAACCCTCATTCCTTTTGCATCTAATGCAGATATGGAGAGGAGGTTCTTCTTTACTCCTGGTACAAACAATAGTTCCTTCATTGCCATAGACTTTCCAGAGTCTAGCTTATAGGAAGATTCCCCACTACCTTTTATTGGATACTGGTAGTCATCTCCTAGCTTCACCTTGTGAGGTGATTCATGTTCTGAAAGTTTCACAAAGGATTCCTTGAATCCTGACATATGTTTGGAAGCCCCACTATCTATAAGCCAATCATTGCTTCCATGAGTAATGTTTCCTGTGAGAGTAGAAATCAAAACATATTCTTCCTTGCTTGAATAATCTTCACTTTCATATCTGGTTCTCTTTGATGAAGGTTCATCATCCTCTAGAGCATGCGCATGATGTCTTCTCTTGTTTCCCTTCTTCTTGTGAGAGACATTTTTGTTTCTAGGACATTCTCTAGCATAATGTCCTTTCTCGTCACATGTATAACATTTAATTCTAGACAAATATTTTCTAGAGTTATCTTTATGAAAGGACTTACCTCTGGGGTGATGAGAACTTCTTCTGGGTTTCTTGAAGTGAACTGTGAGAGCTTGATCTTCACTTCCTATCTTTTCTTCTCAAGCTACTATCTGAGCTTCTTCTTGAGAGCACTCTTCCCATAGTCTGCTAAACTTGACTAACTTCTTTCTAGCACAGATTCCTTGAATAAAGGAGTCCCATGATCTAGGGAGACAATTCAAGGTGGTCATTATAATCTCTGCATTTTCCACTTGTTCATCTATTGCTTCCAGTTGTTACTTGATCTGAGAAACTCTTGTGAAGTAAGACTGGATTGTTTCTGCATTCTGAATCTTCACATTCTTCAGTTGGTTTCTCAGAGTCATCTTTCGGTTTATGTTCTTCCCTTCAAACAATTTGGTTAGGGCATAAAACATAGCTTTAGGTGTCTTGAGGGAGGACACCTATGGTATGAGGTGATCCTTGATAGAATCAGTAATGATCCTCTTTTCCATAACCAACTTCTTATTATGTAAGGCCTTTGCCTCATCTCCCTCTGGAACTGGAACCTCCTCACTGATATAGGAGTCCGACTCATTTTCTTCCAGGACCAGGGAGATCCTATATTTCCAGGCTCGGAAGTTATCAGCTCCCTCAAGCTTTTCATCAAGATTGGTATGATGAGACATATTAACTAAGAACCTCAAATGGAAATACAAAAGATTTAGATCTTACAAGGTCAAGATGTCGGATCTGAATTTGGAGCTGAAATCCTGCAGTGCTGGTTCAAAAGCATATTAGGGTTTTGCTTTTCCGGAGTTATGTCCAACCAAATGCTTTGAATTTGATCCCTAACTTCAATTTTAGGGAGGAGATCAATCCAGGCCTGGGCTCACTGAAAATTTCCACTTCTGTGAAAAGCCCTAATTTCTGACAATAGTGTCAAGTCCAAAAATGAAAAACCTCAGAATTGGATTCTGCTTCAACAGAAAGATGCGCCCTAAGGAGGAGAGTTATTCCAACCTTTTTTTGTTGAAAATATGTGGAGAAAGATCCACAAAGTAGGAAGCCCTAGTTCTTGCAGTTGCACAATGTCTTATTCTTAGGTTAGCTCTGATACCATGTTATATTTTTAGCATTAAGCTAGCATAACATTAGGATATTTAACTGAGAGAACAACAACCACAACAATCAAACACAAGAGACAATGAACACAGTGTTTTTCCTCAGGGAAACCATAAATGGAGAAAACCCCACAACTTCCTCAGAGATAGAATTAGCACCAAAAGTAAAACCCCAAAACAATAAGATGATCTCCCAATAGCAGTAACCTCTTTCTTCCTTGCCCCAGTGTCTTTCTCTTCCTCAGCTATGCGCTACAACTGAGTGTGGATGAGTGTATGATAATAGAGAGGCCAACTCTCTATTTATACTAATTCCTGATATGATTAAAACCCTACTAGGGCCGACCTCTCTAGGAGAGTCTAATAACCCGAGTGCCCTGGAACTGCGAGGACTTTAACCCTTAGACAATAGGAGGGTTACCCACAATGACTTGACATAATTTGTTTACATTATAGATCCTCCCGATAGGAACATCGGTGCAAGACATGACACAACTACATCCCGGAATAAACATCAGGTTACAATACATAAGAAATATAAGTGAATACATTCCGAAGTTACAATTACATCAACAGGATATCATTGCAGCTTCGAGAGCAAAGGCCATGGAAGCCAAGAACTCCATCGGTGAATGAAGAATCGTCACACTGTAGAAACATCCTAGAAGTGACGTCGAACTACAGGATACTTGTGAGATACATGAAGGTTGGAAGGCTCCATCCTTCTTCTTTAGGTGCTCTTCCATCCCTCGAAGCAGCAATGCCAAGGTGAATTGAAGGGCAGCTCTCTTATGTGCATCTAGGTTACATAATTATGGGTGGAAGGAAGTTGCCATCGAAATTCATGGGCCACAACATTTTCAAAGACGTGTTTAATTATTTAAAGAGAGAAGGGTGTTCTTGGGACGTTCTACATGTCAACTTCTGTCCAGGATTGGGTAGCACTAGTTTATTTATTTAGCAGGGGACAATCAAATTTCCCTAGGATGCGGGTTCCCAAGAGAGGATTTGCCAATACTGGTTGAGTTGGTATGTACACAGATAAATAAGTCGAAGACCTTTGATCCTAGATGGAAATGGGGATGTAGTTGCGGGATTTGTGAATTTCCCAAAACATGGCAGACGGTGGGAACGTTTAACTGACACAGACGAGTTTATAGGAACATGCCACTTGCGAATAATGAAGTGCAGTTAGCGACCACAATGTTCCAAGATCTTGGGAATATGAAAGGTCAAAAAATTACACAGAGTTGAATAGACTTGGGAGGAAAAATGTTAAAATATTACAGGAAGTTGAACATACATGAAACACAAAAGGTTAAAAGCATTGTCGGATGTGTTGTTGAAGGAGTGGAGCTCTGTAGCCGAGCAACAGATAGATGAAGAGGACACACGGAAGGTGTCATCAAACTTTTGGCTCGACGTCATTTCAAAGCTCAAGATCCTTCACAATGACAACACGAATCCTACCCTCGCGACCGCTTTGAACGGTATTGCAAAATTATATGTGAATCTTGGCTTCTCCATCAAGGTCGTTTCGTGCTTCATTAGGGCTCTGCTATAAGAGGAAAAGTCTTACATGTTGGATAATGTATATTTTATATATAATTGATTATGTTTAGAATAGAACAAATGAGGTGTATAAATACACCAATATGCGATAAGTCATGATCTTTGTTAAGTGATCGTGACTTATCGTATTTAAATCAATTATGCATTAACATTAATTAACCTATAACTTCAAATTTATAAATTAATATGTATAACATCTGTAATAACTCATTTGGTCTACTACAAGTCACTCGTCCTTTGAAAAGATTCGACCGCGAATCTTAGATTCTGAATAATCAACTACGACATCAGAGAGGCTTCCAAACTTGATGGCAGACAATCCTTCTTCAGTGATTTGTGCCGAAAAATAATGGTCTTCCACGTTCGGATCTTCATGCATGTCCTTTTTATCTTTCTTTTCTTCGTCGTTTCTATCCTCTTCCTTATTTCATCCTTGGTTTTGGTCGGGATCCCTGGAATGGCTTCCAATTTGTCCTTGTTATGGCGTTTCGCTAGCCATTTATAACGATTTTGTAGTTCTGTAGATTGCAACATTCATGTGATTCTTTTATGTTCCTTAAATGAAAAAACAACGAATTTCTGGAACTTGCGCATAATTATGATCCGTCATCACATTTTGAGTCTTGTACTTTGAACGATGGTTCATTTCTGGCATATGTGTATGTTTATGGCTAGGCATTGCTTTTTGCGTCTTGTATCTTGAGCAGTGGTTCTTACCCTTTCTTGTGTCAAATGCTTTGACCCTTCTGTGAGGGGGAATGGAAGGTGTCAATGCATGCAATTTTCGTACTTCTTCTATCGTGGGTGCAAAATCACTTTCCAGCTCTTCCTTATTTGGAAATTCAGGGGACGTAACCGCTTATGCTGTCGTATGTGCCATAACAGTTTCTTGTTTTCCCTCACTTGAGAGGTGAGATGACGTAGCAGCTTCTTCTTCATAGGCTTCTTCATCATTTTCTCTCAACATTGGCTCGGTTTGAGCAATAAATTCTTCGGGGTCTGAACTTGCTACATGTTCTTCCTTGATTCCGTCTTCATCAATCGTTTCTTCTTGGTTAGTTTCTTGATTATTTCTAGTTTCGCTTTCATTTTCACGTTTCTGTTTCAAATGGTTTTTTTATCATTTCCTTCATAATTTCAAATTCTTCTTCAGATTTTTCCCTCTTTTTGCTTACTTTCTCGATTCCTTCAAGAGTTTTATCTCAGGATGGCGACATTTCTGCCTCCAAGGGCTTCAGAATTCAGAGAAAAAAAAAATTTATGAACAAATGATAATAATAATAAGTATTTTTTTGACAGAAATGATTATATTATATTAAAGAGGTGGTATAACCACTGAAACATTTCCCAAATACAAAACGCCCTTATGGAAGCGGCAAAGCATGTCGACCATACTTAAACACGCCCTTATGGAAGCAGCAAAGAATATCCAAAAACGCCCTTACGGAAGCAACAAACGAGCACAGTAAATATCTCAAAACTATATAAGTTTAGGATACCAATTCACTAACAAAGACCATTACAACCTTTAGAAATAACAACATACATTACTGACGTTATATACTACTGAGAGAAAGCAGAACAGACAATATTCAACAATACCAGTAAAAGACATTAAAGACTACATTTAAAAAAAGGATCAGCCACGAGCTAATTGTTTTCCCCATAGGGACGGATCGACGAACCTGAATTATTCGCACATTCCAATTTGACCACCCTCAGCGCGAGCTTTTCAACCTTCACCTCCAGGTCTACTAATAGCTTGATAACTGCAGTTTTGGATTTTTTGACTATGTGTTTGAATTCCTTCCTCATAAATGTAAGGTCACCTTCCCCATTTCCCAGACGTCTTCCTCCTTCAGTGTCGATTACAGCCACCATCCCTTTCAGCTTCTCCACTTCCTCTTTCATATCATAGTCTATCAATGCTGACAGGGATGACCCCAAAGATTCAGAGGTGGACATAATTACTACAACAGAGACACATACACTGGCCACCTTCGGCGCCAACAGCCTCAAACTCTGCCCGCAATTTTCCCTATTAACTACCTCAATTCGCTTGCAGACCAGCCAAACCAAGGTTCCTCTCCCCTTCTCCTTCATGGAGTTTATATCTCTGCTCCTCACAAACGTAAACACCAAACCACCAGGAATCATCATGATGCTCATTAATTCATGCATCAGCTCACCCAGATCACGGTAAAACAACGAGACTGTTAACCTCTCGCTCGCTTGCTTGAAGTACTCCATTGTACTATATTTAAATGCAGCACGTTGGTGCCATGATAGCCCACACGACGGCACATGTCCAGTAACCTCACCACATGACAGGCACGTGGGAGATGGTGAGTCGGAGCGCCACGAGGACTCCAAGCTCTCAGCCCCGGTTCTATGGTAGAGGGCAAAAAGAATAATAGCCATTGATCAGGAGGGAGTCGACGCTTAGCGAGGTTCCAACGTTTGCCGCTAAGTCCGCTTCTTTGTTGTGGGTCCCAAGAACATGGAAAAAGTCGATTTTGTGAAAGTAGCGGGCAAGGGAATGGATCCTTTTTATCAGTTGACTAAGGTGTAGATGATTTGGAAGGGAGCCTTCAACTAGCACTTGGATAACTATTCTCGAATCACCCAACATTGAAAGCTTTGTAATTCTCGTGTTCTTGGCAATCAATAGACCTTGCCAAAGGGCTAAGGCTTCGGCAATGTTATTTGACTCTGTACCGAGCACCCAACAGAAATTGGTTTCTATTTTTATGTCCGGGGTGGACTCACAAACACCCCTTCGGGTTAAGGGAAGCAATGTTGGAAACCTAATCCTTTTGGTGGTGTCGAAAAATAATATCTATCAGTATTAGTATTCAGGTAAATAGTCATGGCTGAATAGGAAGAGTCACCTTGGATTCCGAGAGATGGCTTGGAAGATGTTCAACCGAACTTCACATCACATTGTATTTACTTGATGTATCATTTTAATGAAATTGGGAATTCGTGCGTATATGTACTTATCTCCATTCTGAGTGTTCCAACAACCACAGAAGTAATAGATCCAAAAAATCATGGTCAACTCTGCTCGACATGATGGTGGGAGTGCCGAATAACAAACAAGGCGACTCCTTTCACCACTAGGATGGGAGTTCCTAGGCATAAACATGGTCACAACCAACTTCTTGCATCTTTCAACGAAGGGGAGGATTCATTCCATGAAGTGTGATCATATTCACATCCAAATTCTTATGGATTATGCCGAAAGGGGAGAATCAATGTCTTAACATGTGGGCGGACCATACTCGCATGCTCATACAATACTTCTTTGGTTCTCACAATGCCTTCTGACAAAAACAATATCGTGTGGTGTTATAATGCCTCGATGGTATCATGATGTCATGTCACAACATGATCTAATGTGGTCTTACGATTACCATGCCTCTAGGGATTACACAATCAATTTGCAAAGGGAACCATACATGTTACTTGTGCTACGATATAAATGCCACCTAGGTTACAACATTGAGGTCATTTAGGCTAAGATTGATATGTACAAGAAAAACCTCGCACTAAAACCAAGGGATTACCTCCCCGCATGCATGGATGGAATCCCTCGTAAACCCATCAACATAGACTAGTTCACCTCATATAAGGGGATTCGGTCCATGCACCTACTACCATGGAACCGACGAAATGCCTCGCAGCGTTGGAAACAACCGGTTGAGCTAAACCATGGGATTATGTATGACACATGGACATGCTCATGAGGAACCCTCGAGCACTTCCTTGAATTTCATGGATGGCACCATGTGCAAACCTCTCAACGTTGATTACAACACATACTCTGAGTAGGGGCATTGAGTGACACAAACAAAAAAGGTATCCAACTCAAAGGACCGACCCAAAGACCTCTTGTATGAAGCTCAATCCACGCAATCACTCGAGGTAGACCACCCAACTTGGTATCTACAATCAAGAAACCGGTTATATATTCAAGATTTCCAAAGTTTTGTGACAAAAATCTAGGAGGAACTAGAACAAGAATTCCTTGGCGTAGAATAAATCTTAGCTCGTTATGGACAACTAGCCCTTGGAAAGATAGTTAGAAAATAAAAGTACAGAGGTTATTCACCAATCGCAAAACATGACAACGAGCTCCTATCGATGAAGAATATTTTGAAAAAGTGTTGCAGTTTAAATCCACAAGCATTTTGGCAATATTCCACGCAATCTTACGAAATAAAGTCATTTTCGGAAGCAAAGCTATTCGGGAAAGCTATCGCTGTAAATCCTGTAAACAGGTAGACATGGATGAAGCAGTTAAGGAATTGCTCAAGTACAAACCCATCTACCCCTTCGCTTCAAGCATCTGTTGTCCAATGGCCAATAATTACAATGCAATGGAGAGAGGAAATAAACAAATGGCAATTAATTATGTACCATGAAATGTAATCACTATCATATTCAAGTATCCTAGGCCCCACAAAGATGCATTATTAACACATTTGGCCGATAATGGGATTTATAACAAGTTTGATGACAAAAGTAGGATTTACCATATCAAGACAACACTAGAAGACTTCCATAAAACAACATCCATGGCCTCTCGAAGTTAGTATGAATGGTTAGTCACGCCATTTGTACTTTGCAATGAAATAATCTACATTCAAAGATGGATGGACAATCATTTCAGGCCGTACTATAATTTATACTTGTATATATCGATGACACCAGTTTGTTCTTTCTCGATTGACGAGCATTGCTCGCATTTAGCACATTTCTTGAAATTAATAAGAAAGCGTGACATTGTGCTCTCAAAATATAAAATGGTTAGGATGAAGCCAAAAATATATATCCTCGGGCTTCACATCAAATGTGAGAAGGTAAAAACACAACCACACATTGCAAAAACCATCCTACAATTTCCCAATAAAATTGAATCCCCAAAGTAGTTACAATGTTTCCTTGGGTGCATCAATTGCATCTTGCCATCCCAAAAAAGATGTCTCCTCTGAACAAGCACAACTATAGAAATTACCCAAGAAACAAATGGAGGCGAGTGGATGATCATACAACTGCAATCATGAAAATTAAAGAAAAATCTAAGGCCACATTGTCTCCAGGGATACCCATAGGAGAGTAGCTACATTGAATGGGTTGATGCCTCAACCTTAGGCTGGGGAGCAACTTTAGAGAACTTTGAAAATATGTATTTAGAGTATGGTCACAAGCAAAACATCGATACCACAATGTCGAGCTTTAAATACATGCAATAATGAAATCCTCGAAGGCTTTCAAATTATTCATCTTGGCACATAGATTTTGTAACACAATCTAATTATATATGAATGAGATGGTTCTTGAATAAAAATATTGTTTCGATACTAGATACACATGGCAGTCTTATCAAGTGGACAAGTTTTATCAAGAAGATTGATCGACAAATCAAGCATATCCAAGGGATGGATTGTAATACCCCCATGACATTAATTTTATTTTTCATGTTTTGAATTTTTTTTTATTTTATGTAACGAGTTATGAAACTCAAAGTCTGAAATGACATGGGCACAAACAAACATTTTTTTTATTTATTAATAAAGAAAATAATACTTGGAGAACTCAACTACATGAGGGGACACCAACCATGGCACCAATGAACATGTGTAAGCAAGCTAAGAGTGATTGATACCAATCAAATCCAATCCAAAGCTCAACAACCAAACAAGATCCTAAATCATAGGGATTTAGGGATCTGATTGGAGATTTGATTGAGATGGCATAAGACCTGGGCAAAGCTATTTATATGAGTGCACTAGAATAGCATGAGACATCGTGTTGTGCATGGGAAAAACGAGTTGAGCATTTTTCTAGTTGTTATAAGTCCATTGTGAGAACTTGTTATGGACTCGAGGTTGAGTGTCGTGAGGAAGTGTCTTGCTGTTTGGGTGCATGGTTGGTGATCCAGCTCGGGGGTGGAGCGGAGCAAACCATTGAGTTGCTGCCTCCTATGGTTGGGAGGAGTTGATTCTCCAAGTGTGTTTTTCCTGGATTCAAGTAAGTAGATATGTACTTCAGCTTGACTTACGTTTTTTTGTTGCCTACCAATTAAATGAAATTGTAAATGGGCTATTGCAATTTGTTAATGAAAACCCTATTCCTTAACCTCGATGGAAGGGAGCGTTGTATTTTCCTACGCATTTCATGTATGTGATTTGGATCTGCACTTTTATTTTAATACTGTGATTTCTAGTTGATAGATTCTAGATCTGAGCATCTTTGTTTTAATACCTGCGTCTTCATTTTGTTGTGGCTCGGAATGTAAGATTTCATGAACTGAATGGAAAACATTGTCTTTATTTCTTAAAATTTTGCATTGTTATTCAGATCTAGGGTAATTGCTTATCATTTTCCCAAACATTTGCATTATCTGTAGAGTGAAG
The DNA here is from genome assembly GCA_001517045.1 of Pseudotsuga menziesii. Lineage (NCBI taxonomy): Eukaryota > Viridiplantae > Streptophyta > Pinopsida > Pinales > Pinaceae > Pseudotsuga > Pseudotsuga menziesii. Next base: position 22,235 of record LPNX010979772.1, on the reverse strand, counting down.
TATTTGTAATATGTGACTACGATTTAAACCTTGCGTTTATTTGAGTAAGAGCTGTAAGATATGTAAGGTATTTTTTTTTCTTCCCATGCATTTTCTATTGGAGTCGTATCTGGAATATCTGTATACCGATCTAAGGTAATTGCATATTGTTTTCCCAAACATCTCCATGATTGGTAAAGTGAAGTATCAGTAAAGTGTGGCCACGATTTTAAATCTTTGCATTCACGGGAGTTAGATCTATAGGTATGTTTACGATTCAAACCATTGCCTGCATTTTGAACATGTCCCAACCACCATTGCTGTTTGGTATACCATTGCTGTTTGGTATGTATATTTAATATATGTAAAACATGTCCCAACCACCATTGCTGTTTGGATATAGATCCATCACGGCGTAAAGGTTTTTCTGTTGATATTTCCTCGGGAATAATTATAAGTCCTCGGGAATAATAATTATAAGTCCTCGGGAATAATTTCTGATATTTCTGATTTTAAGTCCTCGGGAATAATTTACATTGCATAATAAAAAGCTTTAAAAGTTTAAGTTTTAGTTAAAGGCTAAAATCTTTAATATGGGAATTGCATCGACTAGACTTCATTTCCTTTCAAGTTCATTTATTCTTGAAGAGCTCGACTCTTTTGACTCTTTAAAAGAAAGATTTGTAGTCTCATTAAATGGTTGTTGAGTGAAAATTATTTAAACTTCAATCAAATGATTCCCTATGAATAAAATATATGGGGAAACTAATAATAATAAGAAAAAATAAGTATTTGATATTATATTTTGGGGCTACGCACACAATTAAATGTTATGTGGTTAGATAAATGTTATGTGGTTAGATATAAAGTGGAGGTTCTACCATAGTATTGTGTTGTATTTTGTGTTTTGTGATTTTGTGTTGTAGTGTTGTATTGTATTGTATTGTTATGAAGGTTATAAATTATTATTATTATTATTATTATTATTATTATATGATGTGGAGGTTTATTTATGAGATAAATAGTATGAGAGATTGTAATTTGACATGATACGTTTCGTTATGCTTCCTTTGTTTACATAATCGTTTTGGGAAGAGTTAATAATAGATGTATAAAAATTGTGATAATTTTATGAAATAAATGAAGTGGGTATAATTTGTAAATTTCTCTTATGTTAAAATGAGATTAAGTAACACAAGTACCATGTTTTTCGTAAGACATTTAAATATGTATAAATGTTTTTACCTTATCCAAAAATTATGTATGTTAGGGATGTTACAATGTGGTATCAGAGCTCAAGTTACTACCCTTGGCCCTATGGTGTCCATACACATTTTATTTTATTTTATTTTTTCTCTCTCCAGAACACTAACAAATGTGTAAATCTTTGTTCTTATTACTTGCATAGCAGAAAACTATCTTACTAAAATCTGCAGGAAGATATGGTCGGAAGACGATCCCCTACCCCACCTGCTCGGGTTGAACTTGATAATGAGGATCCCCCTAATAACAACTTTGTTAATTTTGAAATTCTACAAACAGTGAGGGACTTACAAGAAGAAATTAGGAACTTTAAGACTGAACATGAAAGGGTACTGAAAACCCAAGAAGACTTAAATGAAGCCCTACTTTTTAAACTGCATGAGATAACTAATGAAAAGAAAAAAAGAAACGTAGACAAGAAAACTCATCCTCTGACTGCCCTTACTCTGACGGAAGCCATCTATCTAGTAAATAAGATTATTCTAGCGACAGTTCTGAGTGTAGACATAGGAAGAAAAGAAAATATAAAGATGAGCTAAAAAGAGAATTCAAAAAAATAAAGCCTCCTACCTTTGACGGCGAAGTCAAAAATGGAGAAGAAGCTGAGGCTTGGCTCTCCGGGATGAAGAAGTACTTCTCTATGTACAATTACTCCAACTCCATGAAGGGCAAAATGGCCATCTTCAATCTCGTTGGAAAGGCTGAGATTTGGTGGCAAGACTTAAAAAGAGCAAAACGAATAAATGATAGGAAAGTAAGTTGGAACTGGTTTAAAAAGGAATTTAAAAAGGAATACCTCTCGGAATATCACTACGAAGGGAAAGCTAAAGACTTTTATGAGCTAAGACTAGGATCCATGTTTATGCATGACTTTTGTACTAAATTTTTATCTCTGTTAAGATATGTTCCTTACTTAAACGAAGAAAAACCTAAAATACAAAGGTTTCTAGGTTGCTTGCCTAACTTTTATAAAGACAAATTGGAGTTTGATGAACCTAAAACTTTGTATGAAGCAATGAGGAAGGCCAAATTAACGTATGACCAATCCAAGAGTAAAAGTGAAAATCCCTTTAATTTCAAGAGAAGAGAGTTCAAACCTTTTAATAATAAACATCAAAGTTTCCATAAAAATACCTTTAAGGACAAACAACCAAGAACGAAATATAAACAACCTATGAGAACTGTGAAGAAATAAAAAGAGAACCCTTGCAATTACAGGAATTAATAGATAAAGAATATGTTAGACCAAGCGTGTCTCCATGGGGAGCACCTGTCTTGTTTGTTAAAAAGAAGGATGGCACATTGAGGCTCTGTGTCGATTACAGACAATTAAATAAAATGACAATTAAGAATAGATACCCTCTCCCCCGCATTGATGACTTATTTGACCAAGTATAGGGAGAGTCGGTATTCTCTAAAATCGACTCAAGGTCTGGATACCATCAAGTAAGATTTAAGGACGAGGATGTCCATAAAACTGCTTTCAGAACAAGGTACGGGCATTACGAGTTCTTGGTCATACCATTTGGCTTGACCAATTCCCCAGCCACGTTCATGTGTTTAATGAACAGTGTTCTTTACAAATATCTAGATAAGTTTGTAATAATATTTATTGACGATATATTAATATACTCAAAAAACGAAGAAGAGCATAAAGAACATTTAAAACTAGTCTTGCAAACCTTAAGAGAACATAAACTTTATGCAAAGTTTAGCAAGTGTGAATTCTTTCAAGATAAAATTCAGTACCTAGGTCATGTAATAACTAAGGAAGGTATTTCACTGGACCCGGATAAAATCAAGGCAATCAATGATTGACCAGTTCCTAAGGATGTAACCGAGATTCGATTCTTTATGGGGATCATAGGTTACTATTGTAGGTTCATTGAGGGGTTCTCTAGAATTGCTTATCCAATAACCTCACTTCAAAAGAAAGGAACTAAATTCATATGGTCTAATCAATGTCAAGAAAGCTTTGAAAAACTCAGGCACTTATTAACCACCGCACCTATTCTCAGGATTGCAGATCCATACAAGGATTTCGTAGTATGTACGGATGCCTGTTTAGAAGGATTAGGTGGTGTGTTATTACAAGATGATTATGTATTAAGTTACGAATCAAGAAAACTTAAAATACATGAACGGAACTATGCAACACATGATTTGGAGTTAGCCGCTATAATACATGTTTTAAAGATGTGGAGACATTACTTAATAGGAAGAAAATTTACCTTAATGTCGGATAATATAAGTTTAAAATACTTATTTGATCAACAAAATTTGAATGCTCTCCAAGCAAGGTGGCTAGCATTTTTGAGCGAGTATGATTTTGAAATTAAACACATTAAAGGCAAAGAGAACAAGGTGGAAGATGCCCTGAGTAGAAATGCCATTCCACTTTGTTCAGCTGCTTTCAGCAGTTATAAACAAGATTTAATAAAAGAAGCAGCTAAAAATGATGAAGAGTACTTAAAGATTAAAGAACAATTGGAAATAGATGAGAAGGGAAGTTATTCAAATTATTCTATAAGCTCGGAAGACTTGTTAGTTTATAAAAATCGATTATACATACCAGATTCTGAAGAAGTAAAACGGGTAATTCTTAATGAACTACATAAGAAACCATATTCCGGACATCCGGGATACCAAAAGATGGTAACTAAGTTAAGAAAAATCTATTATTGGCCTAACATGAAGAATGATGCTGCAAATTACCTAGCTAGGTGTATTGAATGTCAACAAGTAAAAATTGAACATCAACATCCTGCTGGGCTACTACAACCCTTACCTATTCCAGAATGGAAATGGGAGATAATAAGCATGGATTTTATAACGGGATTACCTAAAACAAATAAGCAACATGACTCAATAATGGTAGTTGTTGATAAGTTAAGTAAAGCTGCTCATTCCATACCTGTAAAGTCTACTTTCAAAGCCATTAATATAGCTGATATTTTTATGAAATAAATATTTCGGTTGCATGGTATTCCAAAGGTTGTGATTTCTGATAGAGATGTGAAATTTACTGGTAAATTCTGGAAATCCTTGTTTAAAGGTCTAGATACACAACTAAATTTTAGCACTGCTTATCATCCTCAAACGGATGGACAAACTGAAAGAACTAATCAAGTGTTAGAAGATATGCTGCGAATGTACGTAATGGATAAACCAGGTAAATGGAAAGAGTATTTGCATTTGGTAGAATTTGATTATAATAATGGGTATCAAACTTCCTTGAAAATGAGTCCATTTGAAGTTTTGTATGGCCGAAAATGTCGCACTCCTATGTCTTGGGATAACCCTGCTGACAGGATTGTTCTAGGACCAGACATGTTAAAAGAAATGGAAAAAATGGTGAAAGAGGTACAACAAAACTTAAAAGTTGCCCAGGATCGGCAAAAAAGTTATGCAGATTTAAAACGAACTCCAAGAGAGTTCAATGTTGGAGATCACGTATATCTAAAGGTAAAGTCAAAGAAGAGTTCTTTGAGTTTGGGAGGATGTTCAAAGCTGGCACCAAGGTATTGTGGACCTTTTGAAGTGTTAGTTAAGATAGGGTCAGTAGCCTATCCGCTTGCACTTTCGCCTAATATAAAAGTGCACGATGTATTTCATGTTTCATTGTTAAAAAAATATATGCATGATGCTACTCATATAATTGACTGGGATGTGATTCAGGTAGAACCCGAGGGTGAGTTCCAGACTGAACCTTTCCACATTCTAGACAGGAAGGAACGTATGCTCCGGAATCGAGCCATCGTTCAAATAAAAGTGCAATGGAAACACTTCAGCCCTGAAGAGGCAACTTGGGAAATGGAGGATAAAATGCAGGAAGCATATCCCTCCATGTTCTAGAATGAGCAAGGGAGCTCAGAATAAAAAGAACATCGAGGACGGTGTTAAAAATAGGGGGGGGGAGAAATGTAATACCCCCATGACATTAATTTTATTTTTCATGTTTTGAATTTTATTTTTTTTATGTAATGAGTTATGAAACTCAAAGACTGAAATAACATGGGCACAAACAAACATTTTTTTATTTATTAATAAAGAAAATAACACTTGGAGAACTAACCTACATGAGGGGACACCAACCATGGCACAAATGAACATGTGTAAGCAAGCTAAGAGTGATTGATACCAATCAAATCCAATCCAAAGCTCAACAACCAGACAATATCCTAAATCATAGGGATTTAGGGATCTAATTGGATATTTGATTGGGATGGCATAAGACCTGGGCAAAGCTATTTATATGAGTGCACTAGAATAGCACGGGATGCCATGTTGTGCATGGGAAAAACGAGTTGAGCGTTTTTCTAGTTGTTATAAGTCCATCGTGAGAACTTTTTACAGACTCGAGGTTGAGTGCCCTGAGGAAGTGTCTTGTTGTTCGGGTGCATGGTTGGTGATCTAGCTCGGGGGTGGAGCGGAGCAAACCGTTGAGTTGTTGCCTCCTATGGTTGGGAGGAGTTGATTCTCCAAGTGTGTTTTTCCTGGATTCAAGTAAGTAGATCTGTACTTCAGCTTGACTTATGTTTCTTTTTGTTGCCTACCAATGAAATAAAATCGTAAATGGGCTATTGCAATTTGTTAATGAAAACCCTATTCCTTAACCTCGATTGGAAGGGAGCGTTGTATTTTCCTGTGCATTTCATGTATGTGATTTGGATCTGCACTTTTATTTTAATCCTGTGATTTTCAATTGATAGATTCTAGATCTGAGCATCTTTGTTTTAATACCTACGTCTTCATTTGGTTGTGGCTCGGAATGTAAGATTTCGTGAACTGAATGGAAAAAGTTGTCTTTATTTCTTAAAATTTTGCATTGTTTTTCAGATCTAGGGTAACTGCTTATCATTTTCCCAAACATTTGCATTATCTGTAGAGTGAAGTATTTGTAATATGTGACTACGATTTAAACCTTGCGTTTATTTGAGTAAGAGCTGTAAGATATGTAAGGTATTTGTTTTTCTTCCCATGCATTTTCTATTGGAGTCGTATCTGGAATATTTGTATACTGATCTAAGGTAATTGCATATTGTTTTCCCAAACATATCCATGATTGGTAAAGTGAAGTATCAGTAAATTGTGGCCACGATTTTAAATCTTTGCATTCATTGGAGTTAGATCTGTAGGTATGTTTACGATTCAACCCATTTCCTGCATTTTGAACAACTATGTATATTTTATATATGTAAAACATGTCCCAACCACCATTGTTGTTTGAATATAGATCCATCACGACGTAAGGGTTTTTCTGTGGCTGTGTAAACTCCATCGCTAGTGTAGATCTAAATTATTTGGATGCTTACAATTTTGATTATATCCATTAGATTAGTTTACCTTCTATTTACACCACGATATCAAGATCCTTTCCTCAGATCGGATTACATGGTTATACCTGCGATTTATTTCAATCTCCTTTATCAATTTCGAAGATAGAAGTGCACTCCATCTTCAGTCGACTTCCCATCCTGCAGATATCTAGTGTTCAGATTTGAACTTGATCTCAACATCGGTTTTAACTCCAATACGTGAGTTAGTATAAGTGATAATTATGCCTTAAAAGGATATGATTGGATAGATCCGAACCTGTTATCCAATATTGACTTTATTTCCATGTCTGTGATTACAATATTATATATGAACTTGATTATGATTTGTCATCATGGTCTTTATAGAACTATTGATATTTCTGATTTCAAGTCCTCGGGAATAATTATATAATTACATTGCATAATAAAAAGCTTTGAAAGTTTAAGTTTTAGTTAAAGGCTGAAATATTTAATATGGGAAGTGCATCGACTAGACTTCATTTCCTTTCAACTTCATTTATTCTTGAAGAGCTCAACTCTTTTGACTCTTTAAAAAAAAAGATTTGCAGTCTCATTAAATGGTTGTTGAGCGAAAATTATTTAACCTTCAATCAAATGATTCCCTATGAATAAAATATATGGGAAACTAATAATAATAATAATAAAAAGTATTTAATATTATATTTTGAGGCAACTCACACAATTAAATGTTATGTGGTTAGATATAAAGTGGAGGTTCTACCATAGTATTGTGTTGTATTTTGTGTTTTGTGATTTTGTATTGTAGTATTGTCTTGTATTGTTATGAAGGTTATAAATTATTATATATTTATGATGTGGAGGTTTATTTATGAGATAGAAAGTATGAGAGATTGTAATTTGACATGATACGTTTCGTTATGCTCCCTTTGTTTACATAATCGTTTTGGGGAAGAGTTAATAATAGATGTATAAAAAATGTGATCATTTTATGAAATAAATGAAGTGGGTATAATTTGTAAATTTCTCTTATGTTAAAATGAGGTTAAGTAACACAAGTACCATGTTTTTCGTAATACATTTAACTATGTATAAATGTTTTTACCTTATCCAAAAATTATGTATGTTAGGGATGTTACATGGATAATGCTCTAACATATGAGCTAAGCCGACTTCATGTAGCTTTTGCAAGAATGGAACAATGAGAAAGTTCTAATTCTCTTGTGTTTGAATTGAATGAGGAGAAGGTTCCCGCTCTAAAAGAGAATAAAAGAGCCCAACAACAGAAGCAGCATGAACCTAATTGGTTCATGAACTCCTCGAACATGTCACACACGAAATATGGTTCAAAGTGGAACCCTTGTATTATTTGGTTCATGTAACGTTAGAGACCATCATGGTGCAACATTCTGTCGAGGAATATCAGAATAATTATTTCAATCAAAGTTTACTGCGTACTAGGAATCATTGGGTCTATGCCTATTGGAGAATTTTGATAAACCCATCTAAGGAAAGACAATACAAAATAGGATCTAAAAGACGAGAATTACCAATGGTTCACACACACATTACACAAAGAATTAGCTTGGAAGCCCAAAATCGAGAAAACCAACATTCACGAGAGTCTCTCCATTCTCTATCTCATTGTATTATATTTTATGTTTACAGTACAATATTATAGCATCCAAAACCCTAAACCATTAACCCGGACTAGATTGCAATCCCAACTCCTTGACCATAATTGGTTTGCAATGGGTTGAAAACATTTCAGAACAGACCAAGGAAATTTATTGTGGGTGGCTCATTGGCCCCCTGCACCCCCTTGCTCTGAGAACCTACAAAGAGTACAAAATTCTCTCGCTAACAACATAATATTTCCGCCAGATAATTATTTTAGCCAATGCAACCTGATGTTGCTAGGCATTTGGACTAGTTCTACATGGCGGTGGCACGATACGAATCCCCCATAGTGAGGTCCACTAGAGTGCACTTATTGGTTTCGTAGGGATGGAAACCACAAATTTAGGGAAGCATACCTAGTAAACCCATTGACGTACACTAGTCCACATCTTTGTATTTGTGTTTGTGTGTGTGTGTGTGTGTGTGTGTGTAGGAAAAACCCAAGGGATGCTTCCCCACATTTGTGGATGACATCCCTAGTAAACGTTTTGTCACAAGCTACTATTCCTGACTTAGGAACTCAAATCGGGCACCTGTCGTCACAATCGTAGCCAAATGCCAACGACATTGGAAAAATCGATAAGAGGCAGCAGGATAGCTGTGGTTCTAAAGTAACATCAATGACATGGACATCAAAAGAGAAAAGGTGTGGTACGAAGCTGTAACAACCCCATAAAAAAATACATCAGAAAATCTCTAATTAATCAAAGAAACAGAAACCGGGTGTTTGTTTTCGTTGTCAAGATATTTTATTGATCATGCAAATAACTATAAGTCAAGCCAAAATATAGGAGAAACTAAATCAGATCTACGTACTTGAATCCAGGGGAAACACACTTGAAGGATCAACTCCTCCCAACCATAGGAGGCAGCAACTCAACGGTTTGCTCCGCTCCACCCCCGAGCTGGATCACCAACCATGCACCAGAACAGCAAGTAACTTCCTCATGGCACTCAATCCTCAGAGTCTGTAACAAGCTACAACAAGAAAGCTTCCACGCAGCACTCTCTCCCTCGGATTCCGTAACAAGCTACAACAAGAAAGCTTCCACGTGGCACTCTCTCTCAGAGTCTGTAACAAGCTAAGCGACGAACTTATGAAACGGGAGAAACACTCAACACATGCATTCACAGCAAAGTTTCTCCATGCACAACACGACGTCCCGTGCTATTCCAGTGCACTCATATATATAGCTTTTGCCCAGGTCTTATGCCATCCCAATCAAATCTCCAATCAGATCTCTAAATCCCTATGATTTAGGATCTTGTCTGGTTGTTGAGTTTTGGATTGGATTTGATTGGTATCAATCAGTCTAGCTTGCTTACACATGTTCTTTGGTGCCATGGTTGGTGTCCCCTCATGTAGTTGAGTTCTCCAAGTGTCATTTTCTTAAATGGGAAGAGTATTTGCTTATAATAATGGGTATCAAGCTTCCTTAAAAATGAGT
>LPNX010979759.1:10130-23481 GCA_001517045.1 Pseudotsuga menziesii | reverse complement strand
GACTCAAATACATAATAGAAACATCCCGGAATAAACATTGGGTTACAATACATAAGATACATAGAAGAATACATTCTGAAGTTACATATACATCAACACAAATATACCCTTCTTTCCTGAAGGATCTAACTTTGTCCTCTTTTCTTTTGGAATGTGTATGTACACTGGACAACCAAATATTCTGAGATGGCTAACTTTTGGTTTCTTGTTGGAGAAGACTTCTTAAGGTGTCTTGTTCTCGAGTACTTTATGCGGAGTACGGTTCTGTACATACACAGCTGTTCTAGCAGCTTCTGCCCATAGATGCATAGGAAGATCTTGATCATGAAGCATTTCCCTTGCAGCTTCCATAATCGTTCTATTATTTCTTTTTGGAACCCCATTCTGCTGTGGATTATATGGAGTGGTTAACTCACTCTTAATCCCCAAATCTCTACATAATTCTTTGAATTCATTTGATGTGAATTCTCCGCTGTTGTCTGATCAAAAGGTCTTGATTTTCTTTTCTGTATGATTATCGATCAAAGCTTTGAACTCTTTGACTTGCTGAATACTTCATCTTTTTTTTCATGAAGTATATCCATGTATTCCTAGAAAAATCATCAATGAAAGAAACATAGTATACATACCCGCTTAATGAGCTGGCTAACATTGGACCGCATACATCGGAGTGAATGATTTCCAAGATTCCTTTTGCCTTGATTTTGCTACTTGGAAATGTCTTCTTTGTGTTCTTTCCTTTCACACATCCTTTGCAAACTCCTTCATGTTTTTCCTGCATTTCTCAAAGTCCTTCAACAACTTTGCTTGCAAGTGGTAGTGCTCTATAGTGCACATGTGCAAGCCTTCTATGCCAAAGTTTATTTGTCTCTACTGAGTCATGAACCAAAGCTTGTTCTGGCTGGCCCTTTGGTTTGTATAATCCTCCCTCTTGCTCTCCAATTACTACTACATCGTCAATAGTATTTCTTTTTGGCATCCAATGCTGATATGGAGAGAAGATTATTCTTTAGTCCCAGTACAAACAAAACATCCTTCATTTTCATAGACTTTCCAAAGCCTAGCTTGTAGGAGGATTTACCACTACCTTGTATGGGATATTGGTAGTCATCCCCAAGTTTTACCTTATGGGGTGAATTATGTTCGGATAGCTTCACAAAAGATTCCTTGAATCCCGTCATTTTCTTAGAAGCCCCACTGTCAATAAGCCAATCTTTGCTTCCATGTGTGACAGTTCCTATGAGGGCAGAGATCAGAACATATTCTTCATCACTTGAAGAGTTTTCACTTTCTTCTTTGACTCTTTTCCTGGGAGGATCATCATCCTTTGTAGTGTGAGCACGATGTCTTGTTTTGGGGTTCTTCTTCTTTTTAGAACTATTCTTATTCATAGGACAATTTCTAGCAAAGTGTCATGTTTCATCACATGTATAGCATCTGAGTTTGGATAGATCCTTGTTTGATCTTACAGAGTTATCTTTCTGGTGAGAATGCTTACCTTGGTGATGATGATTGTCCCTTCTACTTTTCTTGGATTGTACTGTGAGAGCTTGATCTTCATTTCCCATCTTTTCTTCTTGAGCTATTATTCGAGCTTCTTCTTGTGAGAATTATTTCCACAACCTACTGAACTTGATTAGCTTCTTTCTAGAATAGATTCCTTGGATGAAAGAATCCATGACCAAGGGAGACCATTCAAGGTGGTCATCACAATTTCTGCATTCTCCACTTCGTCATCCACTGATTCAAGTTGTTCTTTGATTTGAGAGACCCTTGTAAAGTATGACTGTATGGTCTCCTCATTCTAGATCTTTATATTCTTCAATTGGTTCTTCAAAGTAATCTTCCAGTTTATGTTCTTCCCTTCAAACAGTTTGGTCAGGGCATCAAACATAGTTTTAGGTGTCTTTAGGGAGGACACTTGTGGTATGAGGTGATCCTTAATTGAATCAACAATGATCCTCTTAGCCATGACCAATTTCTTCTTGTGTAAGGCCTCAACCTCATCTCCTTTTGGAACTGGAACCTCTTCAGTGATGTAAGAGTCCAACTCATTTTCTTCCAGGACTGGGGAGATCTTATACTTCTAGGCTCAGAAGTTATCAGCTCCCTCAATATTTTCATCAAGCTTGGTATGATGAGACATCTTAACAGAGAACCTCAAAAGGAAATGCAAAAGATTTGGATCTTACCAGGTTAAGATGTCGGAATTGGATCTAGAGCTGAATTTATGTAGAGATGGTTCTCTGGTTCAAGAGCAGATTAGGGTTTGATTTTCCCGAAGTTCTACCCAACCAAAAACTTTGATCTTGATCTCTAAACTTCAATTTTGGGGAGGAGATCAATCCATGCCTGGGCTCATTCAAAAATTCCACTTCTGTGGAAAGCCCTAATTTATGGCAGTAGTGTAGGGTCAAAAACTGAAAAATGCTCAGAATCAGATTCTTCTTCAACAGAAATATGCGCCCTAGAGAGGAGAGTCATCCCAACCTCCTTTTGCTGAAAATATATGGAGAGAGATCCAAAAAGTAGGAAGCCCTAGCTTCAACAGCTACACAGTGTCTTCTTCTCAGGTTTGCTCTGATACCATGTTAGATTTTTAACATTTAAGCTAACATTATCTTAGGATCTTTAACTGAGAGAATAACAAGCACAACAATCAAACATAAGAGACAATAGACACAAATATTTTCCTCGGGGAAACCATAAAGGAGAAAACCCCGCAACTTCCTCAGAGATAGAATCAACACCAAAAGTAAAACCCAAAAATAGTAAGATGATCTCCCGATAGCAGTAGTCTCTCTCTCTCTTGTCCCAGCTTCTTCTTTCTCTCTCAGTTATGGACTACAACTGAGTGTGAGTGAATGTGTGATAAATAGAGAGGCTCACTCTCTATTTATACTAATTCCCGACTTGACAATAACTCACTAGTGCCGACTTCTTTAGGAGAGTCTAATAACCCTAGGGCCCCACAACTGCAGGGACTTTAACCCTTGATAAATAAGGAGGGTTACCCTCTATGACTTTACATGACTTGTTTACAATATTGAATATCCCTATAGGAACATCGGGGCATGACATGACTCAATTACATTACAGATACTTCCTGGAATAAACATCGGTGTACAATACATAAAATATACAAGTGAATACATTTCGAAGTTACAAATACATCAACATGCCAATGAATGAACATAATACCTACCACGACACAAAAACAGGGATAAGCAGAGAGAAAATCAAGCGAAAAAGTGCACCCAACCCCTGACAAGAAGGAAAATCCCCAATGGAGTTGCTAATTCTGTTATAGAGAAAAATTCCTATGGCTTAGGGTGGACCACAACAGACAGTATCACACCATAAATTGATCCATTTCCAAGATGCTAAAGATATAAAGAAGTCTAACACTAAGGAAGAGAAGCGCACATTATTTCATGCGTTCGTAGAATATCCCCATTGAGCTTTCAATCACACTTGTACCTATGTTCCATCTTCAACAACAACGAAATACACAAGCATGATATATATTAGATGTTAGAACCTAGTCTAGCATATATAAATCCAACATATAATCAAAGAAACTACATCCATGGATACACATATTCATAGTTACACATGTAATGGATATTTCTATTAATGTAAATAGAGATACAAATGACAACCTCTGTCGGCACCTCGTCGAAATCGAGAAACTGAGTCCTCAACTTGGGCCTCCACCACTTCAATCCTCCATATCAAGGTAAGTTTAGAAGCTAAAGGTAAGCTTGGGAAAGAGCACCAATGGTTGCTCGAAGGAAAAAGGGATGCAGAATCAAGTATGTAGGAATAGGGCACAATTCTACTATAATTTCTTAGCTCTCACAAGTCCTCCTCCTTCAATGCTTCCAAGTAGCTCAATATATAGCCCCTCAATGAGAAGTGAGGGGTCGAGTCACAGCGTTTCCAAGCATATGGAAGGTCAAGAGTCAAGTTATTCGTTACTTGATGAGGAAAAACTCCAAATATTTTTTTTAGCACATTTCCCGATGTACATGGGTCATAGTGGAGCAATCTGCGTGTACACGCGGGCAGTAGGTTGGTGACCGGCGTATACCCATAAATATGAATTTTTAAGGGTATTCTCTGGAGCATAAAAGTAATAGTGGGAAAAGGGGGTACAAATATTCTGCATAGTGACAAGGATAGGCCATCAAACATGATCTGCCAAGTGTGGGAAATCCAGCTATAACACACCTTGTTGANAAAGGGGGGCTTTTAATTGTGAAAAATAAGGTCAATATATTGTAGGTATTTGGGGGAGGGGAATATGGTATGGGGGGTTTATAGGTATTGGGGGGGGGTATAAAAAGGGGCTTCTAGTAAAAATAAGGAATGTATTGTAAAAATAGGGGGTTTTTAATGGAAAATATGTATTGGGAGGGGGGCTCAACAAAAGGATTTTTGTAAGTAATTAACAATATATAGTGAAATTAGGGGTATTCTTTAATATCCCAGGAATGAAGGCGTTATGGCATGGTTTCACTAAGTGAAGACCCCATGATGGGGACGTTACAAACTTATTACACTATCTCAGTTCTAGTCCATATACTTAAGTGAAAGCTAAGTACATTAGCTTCATTATTAAGCAAAATTCTTACTTTAAGCAAGACTAGAAATGACTTAAAGGTAGGGTTGATAATAGGGTTCATCATTTGTGCAACTGATGGTTGTCAAATATTGGTCAACTAACATTAGTCAAGTTAGCGTTAGAAACAATTCTGGTTTACTAGCAAACATTGGTTCATAGTTTGAATGGGATACTAGAGAAAAAGCACAAATTATGCATCAATTTATTGTGGAGTGGTAAGGGAGGCTAGGAGGGGGTTCACTAGACAAGATAGAAGTTGATTTTGAAGCCAAAAGGAGAAGGATGTTGGGGACTAAAATATATACATGCATTTGGTACTTCCTTTGCTACTAAGAAACTTTGCAACTTAATAAAGAAAGATAACTTATGGAATATAAGGTTGATAATAACAAATATTTGTATCCTAATTCAATATTGTCATGGATTAGAAAGGAGGATACATCCTACAAGAATGGTTCTTTTGAATGGAAGGCCCTTATTTATTCTTTCTATCTTATTGGTAGACTTTTTTCTTGGAAGGTGGGAAATGGAGTTGAGGTTAGGGAGGGGGTTGATTCCATTATGGGATGTGGGAATACAATACTTTTGTCTCGTGATTTGGTGAACTTTCTATAGTCTCAATTCTTAGGTTTTATCCCAATGCAATAACCCCATTAGGAAAGATGTGTGGACACAAGGATTGACCTCATCTACGGATCTGGCCCTAAATGGTAAATATGCTCGATCTTGTGAAGCTTATTTGGAAGAACTAAAAAAGACTCGTATTCACCTGCATGAGGAATCAGGTTGTCTAGTTTGGAAGGGAAATAAGTTAGGATGACAATATACGACGTAATTGGGCTATTAATTTTTGATGACTATGGCTTCGAGCCCCTCAGTTTGGTGGTGGACAAAAATATGGAAGGTAGAGGTTCCTAGAAGGACTAAGATCTTTATGTGGTTTGTACTACAGAATAATGTCTTAACCTCAGAGGCTAAGAATAATAGGTAGTTTCAAGGTATACGGACGTGTGTTCTCTTTAAGGAAGTAGAGGAAACAACTTTTCATCTTTGAGTATAGTGTGTTTTATCTCAATAGTTATGGAAGGATGTTGGAAATTGGATCAAGTGCGGAGCCATTTGGAATGGGGACTCTATTGAAAGTTGTTTTTGCATATGGTTCATTCGTTCGATCTCAAGGAATTTCAATCCATCCCATTTCTAGTAATGTGGGGCATGCGGTTAACATACAAGGTTAGGTTATTTGTTGAAACAAAAATTCCTACATTCAGGTCGTCTCTCATGTATTAGTTTCCTTTAGTTTATGTAGAGAGGACAAAATAACAAATATACCAAGCTAGATTAGAGAATTGTTGATTGACAAGGGAAAATGTTGGGGATTTTTCAACAAAGCTTGCTAGGGTCTAGATCAAATTTATGGATTTGGTGGTGTCCTATTTATTCTGATATACATTATATCACCTTCAAGGCCAATATGGAAGAGACAACAACAACTTAGTGGATACATTAGCATTAAAAATAAAAATAAAAATAAATAAATTAGTTTTAATGAACTTACGAAAAATTTCTTAATTAAAGAAAAATAGCCAAATTGGTGAAATTTTCTTTAAAAAAATAAATTTATTTTTTACTATTAAGTACCCACTAAGATCATTTGTATGTTAGTGAAAACCAAAAATAAATCATGTTTTAACCTGCTAAGGTAAGTAAGCAAAAAATAAAAGCTAATGCTTAAAAATTGAAGAGAAGAGAAAAACCATTAACTTACCTTCCCTAAAGAATCATCAAAACTGGTAGTGGAAGAGAAATAAAAGGAGATCTAGCTCCAAAAATCATCCACACAAGATAGACAAAAGTAACTTCCTTACTTTAAGAAGGTAATATGTTATATCTAATTATAAAATAAATTAGAAACCCTCTTATATATAGTTGATTAATTCAACGAATGAAAAAATAAATTAAACCAATGTCAGTAAATAGTGGGTGGATGGAAAAAGGAGATTCTATTACATACATAAACAAGTGTTGCGTGGAAGGGGATACCTGTTGATTACTAACATACATACATAAACAAGTGTTGCGTGGAAAGGAATACCTGTTGATTACTAGGTATGCTGCCACATTTTAGTAGTGCAGTAAAGCTGGAATGGGAATGGGAATCAAAGTATAATTTATGGTGCCGAAATAAAACGAGGTTTTAGTAGGGCAGTAAAGTTGAACTGCATTCCCTTGGGGCACACTCCATCTACCAATTCAATATTTTCATTCTGATAATTAATAACAACTATTCACTTATTACATTTGTCTGGAGTCCATCGGAAACAATGTAAATGAAGTTGTTAGATTTGAGCTTTTTTTCATCTATGACCAGTTGTTCAATGGGATAAAATATTCTACATGTACATAGTAAAAACCGGTGCATCTACCATGGGATATCTCTCAGAAACCAAGTATGAGACCAGAATTGAATAAATCCATGACGATCCATGGCTCATGGAGAAATTGAGTGATATGAAAGATGGATTAGTGCTTGAAGGCAGAGACAATCAGAGAATCAACCCAGCCATTAGAGTGAACCAACCTGTTGCTGCGGTTAACTTCTAAAATATTGTAGCAGCATACGTGAATTACAACAGGTAAGTGGGAGGAAGCTATAGTGCAAAGCCATTGTGCATTTAAAGTGACTTGTTTCCACAGTCACTCAAGATAAATTATGTTACAATGCATAACTGATTCAAATAATGTCTGTATTTTGTTATAACTCTCAAGAGAATACTTGCCGTCGATGGTCTGAATTACATTCAATGTTGCAACCATTCTAGGTATGAGTGATGTCCAGAAACAATCACCTTGAATTACAGTGGATTTCATGCTCTATTTTTTCCACCTGAGGAAAATGAAAAACACAGACGCGTAGAGATGGAATACCTCACAATGATCAATAGCATCACAACCTCAATCTTAATATAATCAAATATCACTTATTAATTACGGATCAGATTTCGCTGAAAACTGTAAGCCGTTTACTTTTGATGAAAAGTTTCGAAGTTTTGTTACCGATCAGATTAAATCAGAGTAGTCGAATATCTAAACGTCATTCACTAAAACTTGAATTGTTCAATGAAATTCAAAATGTCCAATATTAGGTAGCTTTACAGGCTAGAAATCCCACCTATCTTATAAATATACAAATTTTAATGTAAAAATTTGGTATATGAAATCAAATTTTTTCAAAATAAATCAAGCTAACTGCATGTTCTTGGTGCACACTGTATCCAAATTACATGAATATGAGTTTAATCACAAAGGTGGGAATGAGCCAAATTTGTTTTGCACATTCAAAATTTTCAACGAAGCACAAAAGTCAAGAAGAAAAAAAAGGTGTGAAACCAAGAAGCCAACATTCAGTACTTTTTTGGTTATCCATTAGTCACAGCAATGGTTGCATGGAAACCACATGGACATACCTTGGAACAAAGTTCATGATGAAACCTTAGAATTCCTATAGAAAGGAGAATAAGGCCATATAAGGTTGTTTGTAACAGATTCATTTTCTCATAATCTGAATTTAGGTCAGCAGTTGGCAGTCCATCTTTCACACCAACTCCAAGTCCATCTTTCACACCAGCTCCCCCTCGAATGATAGGTCTTATACGATTGTGCCCACTAATTCACTAAGGTATCTGCCAAAGTGACATCCAACGCTGCCATTGCTTCGACTCAAACTGCGCTTCCACCCACTCATCTAATTCAACAGTCTAACTTGCCCCTTTGAAATTTGGTGGATCATGCTTTAACTCAACACCTATCCACTGAAAATAAAATACCCAATGAATTGAAGCAGGCAATATAACAGAGGGTATTTTTGTTGTTACCAACCATTATGTTCAACATGAGGGTTGAATAGATGTCACCACAATTGTTTCTTAAGTTATTGGTGAAGTATTTTTTCTTATTCCTTTAGCAAAACACAATGCGTATTGGTATTTATAAGCTCGGTTCTGGTTATCGAATGGCCTGTATCAGGTCGCTCATTGTTGAAAAATCTATTATGGATTTTGATTTGCATTTCCTTCCTCCACCACCTCTTACTTTACAATATAAATATTTGTGCTCTACTTGCGGATTTGCTTGTTTGTGTATGATATCTTCTTGTGTTTTATGGTTATTTTAGTCCAAATTTATGGTTACAGTTTCCAGTGAATCTTGAATTTCCTAGGAATTTGTTGGGTGCTCTAGTGGGGGATGGATCCAAAGCAAAAGTTATGATGTTGGGTCATAGTGACATGGTAAGTTTGCATCTTTTCCTTGGTGAAAACTTGTATCCATTAAACTTCCCAATGTATAACTTCCCAATGTATTGAATGTTGAAATCAAGACAAGCCTAAAATAATTGTAGTCATTATCATAAGGATATTCTAGGTTTGCAGGCTTATTCATTAGTAAATTCATCTTCCTAGCGTCATATTGATATCTCAAATAAGTTTTATTTTCGTTTATTATAAAGAAAATATGTAATATGAAAATCCTCAAAATGGACAATAATCTCACTGTAAATTCTATTTACAGATGATATAATCATTGCAATATCAGATCTTCATAACATACATATACATTCACAGTATCAAACATACAAGAATGTGGATGGGCGTTTCTTGTTTAGAAATGACTAGCTTATGAACAAAAGTGGCATTGCAGTCATCCTGCAGACAATTCGAACGGGCCCATGATGACAAGCGACTACAAATTAGCTGCAAGGGATTCGACAACTTATCTCCGTCGATACAATACATGCATCTGAACAAGAGGTGGGATTTTGTTTCTTAGGAGATATTAAGGTTTTTCCCTTGTTTATACAATTGGAAGATGTCTTCTTTAGCTCCTCTGAATACATTAAGCAATAACTTGGTATCTTTCACCAAACTGGTTTTGTATTACCCTAACTATACTAATTGAATAATTTAAGGACACACCTGGTTCTATGTGATGTTCATCTCGTTCAACAAGCAACATAATTGCAAGTTTGGACCATGAAATAGAAGCAACGACATCTGAAAGAATCCCAACTGAGAACATATAAGAAACAATTTCTTTAAAAAATGTCTTCTCAGTTGCAAGAAAAATTGAAAAGGTAAGCTTCAGATTATTATTGTTGATTATTGTTGTTGTAAATGTAAGTGCAAGGCAAAACAATACTTGAATAGAGGCCGAATTTGGTATTTTGAATATGAATGTTGTCTTGCAGATGTGAAAGGACCTTAGTCACTCCACTACAATAGCAGATGCGTTGAATATTGTCTGCTCTCAAACAATAAGCAGTAGCAAAAAAAATAAGAAGAGGTTAGTATGGAATATAGTGTAAAACTAAAATGACTGAAACTCTTTGTAATTTTTTTTAAAATTGAATTTAGCACTGAATTCTTGCACCAAAAGAAAATAACTTCCACTATATGCATTCCATGCCTAACAATGTTGATTTGATATACCTTGTTGTTACTGTATGCATTCCATACCTAACAATGTTGATTTGATAGACCTTGTTGTTGTATGTTGTCTGCATATGGATGGGTAATGGAGGGCACTGCATTTGCATATGGAGGGAGTTGAATTTACAGAAGGCAGGCAGTTTCATACAATCTCTAATATGCATGGCATGGGCGACTGAGGCAGTGGAAACTAAGGCGGTGGAGACTGAGGCGATGACCGTGATTCAATAATTAGGTTGCTGCACAGGCTGGTTGGTTAATTTTTCGCATTGACGGTGATGATGACAGATGCAGTGTTGGCTGAGACTGGCGGTGGCATTAACTGCATTTAGTAAATGCTTCCACCCCCTTTAGAATACACATAAAACTTAGGAAAAATCATAAAAACTTAGGAATACTTCCATGTGGAACTCAAAGACCCAGAAATGCACTTCAAGTTGACACCCAATATAATGATGTCAAAATGAATTTAAAAAAATAAAACAAATCAGCAACAATGTAAAACAATGGATAAAAGTAAAAAATTTATGGTCAAAATAGAAACTAATATATAATCAACATATATCGATTACAATTGTAGACTCCCTTTTGATAGGTACAATATAAAAATAGTTGATCCTTACCTTTATCCTTGGGATATGTTCCTCTTAAGGCTTTATGTAGTATACTAGTCTTCAATTGATCCGCTCAATCCTCCTCAAGTAAATTGGGCAAGCATAGATAAATGTACCAAACTAGGGATTCTTTCATATGAGAATAAGAGAATAACATTTTCATAACCTCTTTTGAATATTCAATCCATTAATTCCAAGATTAAGATGAGATTCACATACAACCTTATATGAAGGAGGTCATTTTATATGGTTCTTGGTGTAATGTGGAGTATTTTGAATTTAATCTAATCATATATTTTGGTGATGAAAATAAATAAGTGGTTTTAAAAATAATAATGATGATTATGATAATAATAATAATAGTAATAAACAAGAGCCATGCCACAATGTCACCAAAGTTGCTAACAACTAATGTTAATAGAAATATGATATTTTGCTACAAGACAAAAAATTGCCACAAGATTTCTTAGCCATCCAACCCTAAGCTTCCCATCATGAAATGATGAAACTTAAATTTTTATCATAATTTGATATGTTAAATCAATTTATGAATGCATTTACTCAAGTGCACAAAACCGAAATCTTAGCCTGTTTTTCCCTAAAAAAAATGTAAATTACATGAGATGACGGGACCATGTTGTTAAACATGTGCTATTGCTAAGTGTTTCATATGAAAATCAACATTCAACAAAATCAAGCCTGATAGAAGAGAGACTGGCGTTGTTGGGTTAGCATGGCTAGCTAATGCTGCTGTAAAACATCCAAGGATGAACATGGGCCATTAGCATTTTCCTTGGTCATTAAACCATGCATGGGCGCTAAACTTAATTAACTATCAACTAATCAGAAAGAAGCCATTGTAATTATTACCACTAGCACACATGTACAATTGTCAATAATGAATTAGAATATTGGAAAAAAACAAAAAAAGGTAAACTATATACATAACACATACATCCACTCAAGGCCTGCGAAGCCATATACCCCACTCTTTCAGTGAATGTTAGCATGAATATGTAGCGTTCATGGGGAGGCAGTACAATGCTATTATTTTTATTATTACTACAATGTTGAAATGACGACACGTCCCCACTGCGATAACTTAACGCTCTTCTCCTTGGTGGTTATTGATTGCTATATTTGTAGTCAGTAATCACATTGGGAATGGGACTGACCAAAGTTTTGTTTGGGTTCATAATACATATCATAAGAGAGTGATATGGTGGTAATGTCTTTGCCCATGATTTTGTGCTATCATTCAATTTTAATATTAAAAAATAATTTTGAGATGATGTATATCGGTGGTGATGTCTTTGCCCATGATTTTGTGTCACTATGTTTATATAAAGACATAAACTATGTGAGGTTTTAATTGTTGTTATAACAAAAATCTTTTTGTAGTTATGAAAAAAGTGGATTTGTTTTTTATAATAGACATCTTAACAAATTCAACTAGTCCTTTAGTAAAAACCCATTTGTAAGATATGTTTATGTCATTTTTTTATAGGTTAAAAGGTGGACACAAAACAACTAGATCCAAATGTGAACCCATTGATTCCATGATCTAGATCCAAGGAACACAAAGGAAGGTAATTCAATGAACCAAAGTGTGCGGGGAGCCAAATTAAATTTTTTGGAGGTAATGGATCTTCATGAGTCTTTAATGCATTGCGAGTGGTTGAGATTCCATTGTTCTTGTCAATCAGGTGGATATCAAAGCGAAATCCATGCAGGTCGTGTGGTCATTGAACTATTAATACACACAATAACACATATAAAAAAACATTTGGCCACACGGTTTTGTCTTTTGACTGCTTTTGAGCATTTCTGGACTCATCCTGCTTCTTGGATATGATGAGGATTCTTTGGTGGGTTGCATGATATATGTTGATGACGCCTTACCATGTAAATTGCGAAAATGTTGCATGTGTGCGAAATTTAAGCGTTAACAAATGCCCCTTGATGTGAGGTTTAGAGGGTACTATAGAGCCGATAATGCATCATCATTTCTTTGTGTTCCCTCTTATTCTTGAACGTTGTGAAGCATGTGTGGATGGATAGGGTTCTCCCATGGGGGATATTGCTAGTGAAGTTGTGGGAAAGAAAGATTTTTCATACAAACAAGGCGGGCATACCCATGCTCATGAAGATCTTCCAAAGTGGCTACAAAATGAGGAGACTGAGGGGCCAACTCATAAAATTGTTGGGACATAGATGAAAGGAAACTTCAATCCATGTGAGAATATATGATCCTGTGAATGATGTCATTGGTGTTGAAGAAGCGGGACTGCTATAAATCATAAGAATCCCCTGGGGTGGGGGATTAGAATACTAGTGAAGTTGTTGAGTGGGGTATTTCATTGTACCGGATATTTTGCTACCATGATTTGTAAATGTGAACAATGCTACCTTCAAAATGTATGACTCCCCTTGATGCGATAGATGTGTTGACATCAAGCATAGGGGAGACCACTAAGTTAGGGAGCACTAATGCCTCTCCCTACTTAGTTCGAGGAAATTCCTTATATTGATTGGAAGGGATCCCAAGGTATCATTGTAACCACTTCAACTATTAGAATATAAGGATTTTATGTCGATGAGAGATGAAGTACCTGATAAGACGA
>LPNX010979706.1:216599-229971 GCA_001517045.1 Pseudotsuga menziesii | reverse complement strand
CATTAATATGTCAACATCTAGTAGTTTATTTAGTCGTATATTTGGTCATTAATGGTTGCAATCAGTGACTAAATCAGCGACTAAATCAATGATTAACTCACTGACTAAATCAATGACTAAATCTGTGACTAAACCAATGACTAAATCATTAACTATCAATGACTAAAACAATGACTAAATCATTGTCTATCAATGACCAAATCAATGACTAAATCAATGACTACTAAGTCAAGCTATTAATGACTAGTGAAATACGAATAGCTATAAGATAGTGGTAATTTGCTACTATTAGTCACCGACTCAAAAATAGTCGTTTATAGCCTGATTTTAGTCATTTTTTTAGTCATTAATTTCTCATTTTTTACTAGTGAATGGGAAATGGATGAAGTAATCCAGCTGGGTTTTGATGTTTGGTTTTTACCTGCTGACATTCAAAACACCTAGCAATATACTTTGCCATTTTAGTCTTCATGTTTGTCCAAAAATATTTGTTTCTTAACATAGTTATAGTATTTTGATAACCCGAATGGCCTGAGTATGGATTTTTATGGATTTCATCTAAAATTACTAACTTAACTTTAGGTACATTTGGTACATACATTCTGTCTTTATACAGTAAAAATCCTTTATCATTCAAGCTGTACCCTTTACTTAAACTTTCTATTGAATTTTCTTTCGTTTTTGCTTGTAAATTTTGGTAAATTTCATCCTTTTCTATCCTTGCTTTAAGTTGTTCTTGCAAATATGTTGTATAAGTGCCGATAACTGTTGCAAAGTTTAGCCTTGAATTTCTACTTAATGCATCAGCAACTTTATTTTCTTTAGCTTTAATGTACCGAAATTCGAAATCATACTCACTTAGAAAAGCTAGCCACCTAGCTTGTCTAGCATTCAGATTAGCCTGATCTAAAAGATATTTTAGTCCTTTATTATTGGTCATTAGAATAAATTTTCTACCAATTAGATGATGACTCCACATGTTTAGAGCATGTATAACAACAGCTAATTCTAGATCATAAGTTGCATAATTCTTTTCATGAATGTTTAATTTCCTAGACTCATAAGCAATAACATGCCCTTCTTGGGTCAATACTCCACCTAAACGATCATTGCAGGAATCAGTACATACTACAAACTCTTTATTTGGATCAACTATTCTTAAAATAGGTGCGCTAGTTAGTAAAGTTTTTAACTTTTTAAAACTATCCTCTCATTTCTGGTTCCAATCAAATTTATTTCCCTTCTTCTGCAAAGAAGTTATCGGATTTGCGATTTTCAAAAACCCTTCAATGCACCTCCTGTAATAACCGATAATTCCCATCAAAGATAGAACATCAGTTACTTCTTTAGGAACCGGCCAATCTTCAATCACCTTTATATTTTCGGGATCCACCGAAATCCCATCCTTAGTCACCACATGACCTAAGTATTGGATTTCATCCTTAAAGAAATCACATTTACTAAACTTTGCAAAGAGTTGATGATATCGTAATTCTTGCAAAACAAGTTTTAAATGTTCCTTATGTTCTTCTTCAGATTTCGAATAGATTAATATGTCATCGATAAACATGACCACAAACTTATCTAGATACTTATTCATTACGTTGTTCATTAAGCACATAAAAACAGATGTGGCGTTAGTAAGCCCGAATGGCATGACGAAAAACTCGTAATGGCCATATTGAGTCCTAAACATTGTTTAAAAAATGTCTTCATCTTTAATCCTAACTTGGTGATATCCAGACCTTAAATCAATTTTCTAAAACACCATGGCTCCACGTAGTTGATCAAACAGATAATCTATGCGAGGCAATGGGTATCTATTTTTAAAAGTCATCTTATTCAACTGACGGTAATGTATGCAAAGTCACATAGTTTCGTCCTTTTTCTTAACGAAGATGACAGGTGCCCCCTAGGGAGACACACTGGGTTGTATATACTTCTTGTCAATAAATTTCTTTTAATTGTGATTTAAGTTCATTAAGTTCAATTATGTTCATCCGGTAAGGGGCCTTTGAGCTGGGTACTGCACCAGACCCCACCTCAATGGTAAAATCTATTTCCCTTTTCAGAGGTAGTCCCAGAATTTCTTCTGAAAATACATCAGCATACTCTCGTAAAACTAGTATGTCCTCCAACTTTAATTTATCTATTTTATTTAGATTTTTCTCATCAGTTATTGCACGGGGGCTTCACTTAGTGAATCTCTTACATAGCACATGCGATTGTGGGATATTAAAGAATTCCCTTAATTTCGAGAGATATTGATCCAAACTCTTTTTGTTGAAACCCCACCCCTTTTTATACCCCAATCCTTATAAACCACCCTACCCACCCCCACCATAAACCCCTCATCCCCCTAATAACTGCAATATATTGGTTCGATTTTTTATAATTTTAAAACCCACAATATGAACTAACAAGATAGGATATTGGTCAACAACTGAAGCCCCCGTGAGTTATTGTTACTGCATAAGCCTTACAACCTTTCCTAATAGCTCTCTTAAGCTGCAGAGCAAAAATTTGCCTTATGGTTGTTTTTCTAGGGATTTCCTTTACACTTATTGATTTTCTATCATTATTTATACATGTAAAGGTTTTATCATAACAGTTTAAGATCACCCTATGTTTCTCTAACAAATCCATACCGATTAGTAAGTCATAAGAACCAAGAGGTAGTACATTAAGCTTTACAACAGTTTTAAATTGATCCATAACTACTACACATTTCCTTACAAAATAAGTTACCTTCCTTTTTGCACCAGTGGCCAACTGAACCAACCAAGAATTTTCAAATTTTTCAACAGGCAGCTTACATTTTTTCTACCAATTTAGGTGAAATATAACTTAGACTAGCTCCTAGATCAATTAAAATAGCTATAGGGGTTTGTTTTATCGTACCTTCTACTTCCACCATGGAATTTCCATAGCCTGCTTGTCGATTCTTCAAGGCTGCATTGATTCTGGGCATAGTCCTCGCTAAATATCCAACAATCATTTTCTCCTATATGGTATGAATATTACTGACAGTCTTTTTTAATTTAGGACAGACTGAGGCATAATGTGGGCCATTACACTCCCAAAACTTTATGGGTTCTTTGAGTTCAAAGTTCTTTGTGTATTTACCATGATTATTAGTAGACTCTTTACCCTTTGGATTGTTTTGATTGCTTGGTGAATCATTCTTATTCCCTTGGAAATTCTTGTTAGGAAAATTTCTGGCCTTATTATTTTCAGAATTCCGGTTGGGCACAAACTCTTTATTATTTTGATCATAATGATTATTATTCTTTTTGGCCTTCCAGTTGGCCATGCTCTCCTTCTTCCAATTTTGTTCATAACAGAAATTGGCTTTCCTCATAGCTTCTTCCAGAGTTTTTGGATTGTCATACTCAATACTATCCTTGATGTGATAAGGTAAACAGCTGAGGAATCACTGTACCTTTTATTTTTCATCTACAATGTATGGCACATACATAAGCAGACTTAAAAACTTGTTGTTCAAATCTTTCATAATCATTGAACCTAGTTTAAGCTCATTCAATTATTTTGCTCTCTCTTCATAGTACTGCTCAGATAGAAATTTATTTTTAAAGTAATTCTTGAAGGTACTCCAATTTACATTCTTTTCTCTTATTCCCTTTACTCTCTTTAAATCTTGTCACCATATATCAGCCTTCCCTGAAATATTGTAGATAGCCATTCTAGCCTTTATTTGGTTAGAATAGTTATAAATATGGAAGTACTTCTTCATCCTGGATAACTAGGATTCCTCTTCCTTCCCATTCTCAGTTTCTCCATTGAATTTTGGTGGTTTAATCTTTTTAAACTCCGAATAAATTTCCTCATAATGTTTATATTTTCTCTTTTTAGTATAATGGTTGTCATCACTATTATCACTAGTGAAATGAAATTTGCGTTGATCACCAAATACTTTTGAAGATGAGTTGCTTTCATTTCTAGTCTATTTAATCTTTTTATATTTATATTGGTGACTTATATCTTCTGAATCAACTCTTTTACCTCTTCCCTCAGTTTGAAATCTTTCTGTTAGGATCTGATTCAGCTCCTCCTGAGCTCTCAGAATCCTTTAATTTTCTTTTTTAACAGATTCCATTTTAGATTTTAAGTCTTTTACTGTTTGTAAAAGTTTTGAGTAATTAGTAGTTATGTCTTCTTGTATAGGGTCTCTTTGTAAGTTTTCTTGTTCAGTAATGGGAGATTCCTCTTCTGCATATTCCTCCAGTCTTTCCATACCTATTCTTAAACTCAGAAACAAATTTCTTTGTTGAATAACATTAAAAGAAAACAACATCAGCAAAATAATTTAACACACTGTTTCATATAAGCAAGTTGAGCTTCATCAAGGCCTAGTGTTTGAACCTTGTGCTCTGATACCACATGTCATAACCCCAAAATTTCAAAAAAATTTAAATTTTTTAAGATAACGTAAAATGTTGAATACATAGTTTACTAATTGCTAGCGGTTAGCGGAAAATGAAATGGTATTTCAATTAGTATTAATCATTTTTATAAAACAATAACAAATACAATTTTCATTTTCGTAATGTATATAAGATTGACCTGCATTCATATTACTTTCAGTTTTACTAATAAGTTTACCTTTTTGCAAGTAGGTGAAATCTATCTTTGAAATCTTGGGCTTACTTAGCATTTATGCTAACGCAGATGGACTGCTGGTTCTTACAGGTTCAATAGGTAACGATCGATCAACTAGAAGTTTAATTCATAAGTAGCAAGAAGTATATATGTTGCATGTTAAACTACTAGTAAATAAACTGAATATTTACAAGCAAGCTCTCATGAGGTAAAGTAATTTGTCTTCTATAACTTTTGTTTCTAAGGCAGTATTCACATT
This sequence comes from Pseudotsuga menziesii, assembly GCA_001517045.1. Classification (NCBI taxonomy): domain Eukaryota; kingdom Viridiplantae; phylum Streptophyta; class Pinopsida; order Pinales; family Pinaceae; genus Pseudotsuga; species Pseudotsuga menziesii. The sequence goes on along the minus strand of LPNX010979706.1, from coordinate 225,092 downwards.
TAGATATAAGATCGTTATTTTTATCATACTTAGTGGAATAAAGATACTTACTGTGAGCTTAGTACTCATATTCTTTGAAATACATTCATTTATATTTTAACATACTTATATCTCAATTGTTGTGTTCAACTTTGTTGTCTCTTATTCAAGAAAGTGTGCCTATCAGTCTCGATAGTAACGATCTCCAATAGAGTACAAGTTTATGTTTTGTCTTTTCTTACTAGCCCTCGAGGTTATTAACCTAATCTTTGCATGTAAGTAATTTAATCATTAAGTTAAATACTTCAGTACTTAAAATATTTCCTTGATGTTTGTATTATTGTAACTATATACCATATCCCTTAATTCATATTGTTCCAATATAACTATTGCTTGCATCCTATAGAACTCTTCTACTTGGAAATGTCCATGACGTTATAAATTTGGTTCTTGTAGTTTTAGATACATCGTCTTAAAATGGAATACTACTTACGACCCCTTTCATAAATCCAAGGTATAAAATATTTTATTAGTGTTATTTTAATAATTGTAAACCTTGAGCATAGTTTACTTCATGGTAAAATTTACTATTATCAAGTTATCTTGCTTATAATAGTTGTAATTTATAATAACTATTAAGGTAGAATTTATCTACTTAAAACTTCTAATCTGAGGTCTGCACTAAATGAAACCAATATGACCAAGATTCGTATACTATGCTAAGAACAAGAAAACATAAACAATCACAACTATCTTTGCCAATAATGATAGGATCTTTTATTATTATTATTATTGACAAGTTGAGCATACAAACTATTATTTGTAATTGCTTACTTATGCTTGTTTACTTGTCATATTTTAATTACCTTTACTCTTATAACCAAATTCCATAATTTATAACTAACCCTAAACCATTGGTTTCGAATAATACAGTTTGAACTTCAATATAATACGTCGTTATCTCAACGTCATTTGTAAAGTGTACATACCAAATCTTATTTGCAAATACTTCATTGTATGGTCGACTTTGGGATTGTATTGATGACAAGGTTGTTATAACCATTCTCTAAGGTCAACGTTAGATATCATTATACTCAATTATACAAGCCTTGATACCTTCGATTTCCATGATATAGTTGTACTTAGTGCATACATAAAACTATATTTCATATTCGTTGCATTGTTGTTTAAATATACATGCAATAATAAACTAATTATTGAACACATAGATGAACTATAGAATATGACCCTTGCATCATTTAAAGGTTTGGAGGGCATGTGGGCACCTCTCCTCCATGCATTGGTGACTTTTAAATGCTAGAAACCCTATTCGTTTGTCATTTTCCTCCAAGGTTTTCGGTGAACTACGGTTGCTCTATGTATTTGTCATGGCGGCCATTAGAGGCTACTTATCTCTCTTGCTTACTCCATGGCTTGGGTTTGTTCTTGATTTTTTTTCCTTCCTGAGTCTTTATCTTGTACATTGTCATTGTTGTGCACCTTATGGTGCGAGTAGTTATTGTTTGTTGTGTTTTGGCTCTAGGACAGTCCAAGGTTTCACTCTTGTTTCTCTTGTAGCTCATCACAGCCTATGAAGTTGAGCTTGATAACTTTGTCTCCATTCCAGGTCAGCATAGAGATTCATTTACTCCTTTGTGTAAATTTACTGAAGCTAGTGACAGTTTCCTTATTGCTCGAATTCTCTCCTTCAGGCAGGTAATGACAAACTTGTCTTATTTATTTCGAAAACTCTTTGTTAATATGATAACACAGTTAGGGTTTTTATGTTTTCAAGCTGAGCCATTAACTGATGCTCGAATACATACTCGTACAGGAACCTGTAACCATTCCATGCTTTGGTGGAAGAAAAATGATGGTCAGCTTTAGTGGCTCGTTGCCCTAACTGGTAAGCCGTAAGTTCAAAAATGGGTTTTTTCCCTATTTGTAAAAAGGGTTGTTGATGGAGATAATACAAGGCTTGGAATCATGTTTTGGCTTCTCACTAGTTAATAGGTTTTTAATATGACAATGTTTTACATATTTTACTTGTAAACCCTTGCAGTCATCCTGGGTAATGCCATCATTTGATCCATGACATGTATGTAGCTTTCTTGACTTGTGAAAAAAAAGGGTTACAGCCTTACGGCTTGATCATACTCTAGTTTTTAAATTAAAAGAGTTTCTCCTGTATTTATAGTTTTAAGTGACTCCTGTTTTCGATTACTCTATTCATTATAATTTGACTCGTAAATCTTAATACTGTAAAGTAAGTTTTTTTTCTTCTTAACTGTCAGTGAAGGACAATTATTGTTATTAATATTTCTTGTAAGTAAATATTGTTATTGTAAAGACTGTAGGTCAGTCGTAATATAAAATTTATAATTTTATACTTACCTGTTCAGAATAGAATAGTTAGGGTTTTAATGGAATGAACCCTTGTTTAAATATACTCTTAATTTATTTATTAATTGAGCATTGTTTCCTGTTTGTTTCTATTTCGTTATTACAAGAATATTGATGTTTATTAATCTGTTTATGAAGTATAAAAAGAGTTACAACTATACTACAAAGTTTTTGAGATAAGACTATCCTCAATCTATCACATAGATCATAGTCTTTTTGTTTAATATTTTTACTTAGTTATCAATGTAAATGGTTAAAACTTTTATAAATTAATTTATAAAAAGATAAAAATGAAGCTAGGGTTTCGACCCTCGGGTTATCTTGCATAGTTTTATAATCTTGTTTGTTAAATATAAAATAGTTTCTAAATATGATATTTTAGTTTTATTGTACCTAAAGTTTATATTTATGCTTCTTTTATTTACTATTCTATAGCTTTGAAGTTATTCAGAGCTCTGTGAATACTAGAAAATTAACTCTCTGACTCTGTTTACTTTTCATAAATAAGGGTTTATATACATAACCCTAATATATTCAGTAATAAGTAATAATTTAAAATTTATTAAATAGTTTATAAGATATATGGTATGGTTAATAACTGGTATAAATACTTAAATCTTACCTTCAAATAAACTTTTGCTTGTATCAATATACTAATACTTTAACTCTAGTGTAGTTTTACTAATTCTTTTCTGCATAATATTTTAAACATTGAAATAAAATTACTCTTCTATCTATAGTTACACAATCCTATATACTATTGTCATTCTCTTATCTACTTAAAGCATTCTATCTATGCTAGAGTACGGCCTAGTTTCTAGGTGTGGAAAAACACGGTTTAGAAATTTGTGTTTATCCTAACACATTATTCTCTAATCCATTTCATTGATATAATAATCTAATAAAATACTAACACAAACATTTCAAAAACTGAACTGTTAACATTCACATAGCAGTTACTAAGATTTATTTAACTAACACAGCAAAATAAAATAACTTGGGACCTGTTGATGATAGACGACAACAGCTTCAGGAGGTCGTTCCTCCCTACCAATCTTCTGGAGAGCGCTCAAACAACACTTCCTCAGGACCACCGAGCTTGTTCCTAGTTTTCTTGGCTGAGAACTGGTGGAGAGTGGAAATAGTAGAACCCTTTGTCAACTGACCAGTTCAATACCTCAGTAAAACACTCTGCTCTCAGCAGCATAATATTCAGCTTAAAAGATGCACTAGATGAATCAACAGTTATCCCCTCAAACACTTTCCAAATTTCCCTTCCATTGAATTTCTCTGAAGTACATTCATTCAGCCTGAATGATCACTTTTCTAGAATGAGCAGCCTCAGCTCTCTTCAATGGGAATTTTTATAAAGATTGCCTAGGTCTTTTTGGGTTAGTTTTCATTAATTGAGCCACCTGCTCTATTTCCACTTTCTTGGGGAATCATCACCACAAATATAGGGAAGTTGCCACCTGCAATAGTTGGAAGTGGTTTGAGGATGCCGCCACATGTTAGTTTGCTCTCCACCTAGTCTACTCCACAAATTTGACCAGTAAACACTGTTTTAACATCCCTCCTAAGTTGTTGTCTCCTCCTTTATTTATTTATAAATAAAATATTCATAATTTACAATAAATATCCTTGACCCTACTAAGTCATCAATTACAACTTGGCATAAAATTTAACATATTGTCCTCAAATAATATCAAATTGTTTTTGCAAAATTGGGGTATGTGACAATAGGAGTCTGAAGCTCTTTTTGAAGGACATGGCGAGACTATAAAGGAATCCCCAAACCTAAAGGAGAGATATCAGCATGGGCACCAAATGCAAACGAGATCTAACTAGGGCACCCATGTATAGGAAATGTCTAGCACTTACATAATGCGACCTATAAGTAGCAATATAAAGGTTATGTGACATCACAAAGTGGATTCATACCTAAGGTCAAGGTGAAATGGTCATAAGGCAATGCATAATACAAGAAAATGTGGAGTCCTAACTTATCACTAGTACATATGGGCGGATTTTTCCACGTTAGTTTTCCATGTTTTTTTACTTTCGTGGAAAAATCAAAGGTAAATTATGCATTTTTACAATTTTTTTTTAAGGAAGCCCCGACTTCCGTCGCTATATCCACGCGAGCCCTGACTTCCATCACTATATCCATGCAATCCCTGACTTCCGTCGCTATATCCATGCGAAGGTAATATTAAGTTTGTTTATTTGGATAAGCCCGCGTTTATTTGGATAAGCTCAGCGCGCGTTTAGTTGGCTCTTGGGCCAGAGGCACATTACCAAATACCCATTCTCAGATATACATTATTTTTCATTCAGCATCAACATAATGCAATGGTTTGGTTCTCCTGGATTCTCTCATGCCAAAGGACTGACAGGGTTTATAGTTTAACCAACCAGGGATAGGTATTCTTCATTTTTCTCAAGACCCAATTTCTGGTTCCTATCCCCTCGTGGCTTTTTTTCTTTAGATACAGTCTTTAACTCGGAACACAATGGCTGGGGAGGTTTATGGTATATCTGGAACCCTCCGTTGTCTAGCAGAGCTCTGTGTAAGGTCCTTGCAGGCTAGAGAAAGCCACCTATTTCACTGCTAGGAATCACCCTTCAGGCCGGGATGCAGATTTGGAAGGAGGATTTCGAGTAATGGGACGAGACTGAAGGAAAATTCTTTGTTTTTCATTAACAGTTTCTCCAGTTTGCTCGCATATTCCAAATGGACATATGCGCAGATAGCTTTTGGAGGAGCTCTGGATTTTAGAGGTAGTTATCCAAGTAGAGATGTTTCATGTTTTGTTCAGTTGTTTTACTGCATTCCTTACTGTGATGTAGATTGAAAAGACTAAGTCTGAAAAGGAAGGCTCAATGTCATTACATTCAACAGAATCAACCAGACTTGATATTGGGTTTGGTGATATGAGTATTTCAAGTGGAGGTGGTTTTGGGAGCAACTCTAGTTTAGGCCCAAGTTTAGATCCAGATTCATTTTCTAGCAAAGCAAAAGGTTATTTATTTCAAGCATTCAGCAATTTACAAGTTCAAGCTGGCAGTGAAATAAACTTGACATTCTTTCTGTTGGTTATTGCTTTCTAAACCTCTATTCAAATGAACAAATTTTGAACTGTTGTATGTGGTTTAGGTCGGGCATCTGCACCTGCCACTATTCCTTCTAAAGGTATGGGCATGCAACTAGGAAAGATACAGAAAACAAACCAGTTTTTGGAATTTCTGAAAGCAAAAGGAGAGGTGATCGTTGAGGATGTGCAACCAGTTGCTGGGCAATCAAAATCAACTCTTCCTACAGCAACAGACCCTATCACAATAACTATTGAAGAGAAGCTTAATGTTGTTCTTAAGCGTGATGGTGGGCTAAGTAACTTAGAAGTACAGGGTACTTTCGCCCTTCTCATTCTAAAAAAGGAAGATGGATTTGTAAAGGTCCAGGTAATATGAAGCTTCTTATCTGCACTACGTTTTCCCTTAAGTTTCTAAATGAGTGTCATATGAAATTTATGCCTTAAGGTCTATGCCAGACTGTATTATTTTTTATACTACATATTTGGAATAAGCATTGGTAAGTTGATGTATAGAGCTCTAATTTGAAATATCTATCATGCTAGATTGAGACAGGCGGAAATGAAAGTTTCCAATTTAAGACACATCCAAACATCAACAAGGATCTCTATTTGAGGGAGAACCTCTTGGGCCTTAAGGATCCTAACAAGCCATTCCCAGCAGGACAATTGGGTGATCCATTGGGTCTGGTTTTGCTTAAATGGAGAATGCAAAGTGCCCAAGAATCTGTGGTTCCTTTGAGCAGTAAGTCCACATTTCTTGCACAGTCTTTTACACAAATTTATGGAATTCTTGTTGTTCTTTATGCTTCTGAGCATAGCTGGCTCATCATGTCACAGGCTTATGGTAGGATGGGATTGCAGCACTGTATTTTATTATTCACATAGACATTTTCTGTCCATATGATTTATGTCGCTATTGTGCTATTGTGTTCAATTCAGTTTTACGTATGACCATCATGTTCCCTTTTGTTATCTTTGTTTTAGTAAAGGGTTCATTGGCTTCTATGCATCAATATACAAATACCAACGACATTTAAAAAATGGATTTAATACAACTTACAAACAGATCTCACTTTCAAAAATGATGCTTGGGGCTAGTCTCACAATTATTTAAACAAGAGGCTCTCCAAAGTTTGCAGATTTCTGGTACAAATCACATGTTTACACTTGCAAAGTTAATACCATGTTAACTTTCCTTAATACATGATTTGCATTCAACTGCTGGCCCTCAGTTTCTGGTGGAAATCCATATGTTAACATTGAATATGAAGCATCAGAGGACTTTGACTTACAAAATGTTGTGATTTCGTTACCTTTGCCTGCACTTCATGATCCTCCAACTGTCAATCAAGTTGATGGGGACTGGAGGTTAGTTCTTTAAGTTACATGTATTGCATTATTCTCATCATTATTTGTTTCATTAGTTTCTAAATAGACGATGACTCATCATTTGGCAGAGATCAATTTCCTATTTATATGACAATGATCTTGAACATGCAGGTATGATTCACGGAGGTCTGTGTTAGAGTGGTCAATATTTCTCATAGATTCTACTAATCGCAGGTACTATAAACAAAAATGTCAATTGCTTCCTAATAGTTTCTTAAGCAAGGACATTAAGTGTTAATATGGTCTTCATGTACTAACTTTCTTGTTTTCAGTCTATGTTTCTGTTTCCTTAATACTTTATTGGCCACTGCTACAATGGCAAGTTTTAAAAAATTTACTCCTCTTTTCCAGTGGATCTATGGAGTTTGTTGTCCCCCCGTCAGATCCTTCATCTTTTTTCCCTATAGATGTGAATTTTTCTGCAGCAAAGACCTTTTGTGATATCAAGGTAATTTTCTCTCTTTTTCAAGATATGATAGGAAAAGGCCAGGTAATTTTCTCTCTTTTTCAAGATAAAATCCTCAAGGCATGCAACTGGTACTGCAATATACTGGCATGGTATCATCACAAGGCAACGCATGACAATCAAAAGTATGCCATCTCAGCAATCAATAGCATCCATGAGCTGAATATCAGCTTTTCTCTGAAAAAATTGAATCTCAGCCCTGATCTTCTCTACGAAAATGAGGGTAAAAGATCCCCATATCTAATCTGGTATAACATGAAATATGTGATTGCACTGATATGTAACAGCACTGTATTCTTATTTAAAATTGACATCCTGAATACTAATGCCCTTCTGAAATAGAAATTTAGAATGACCCTAATTGCTGATCAAATTATCCATTAAATCGCCATGCTGAAAACTAATCAAACATTATTTTTATTATGAAAAGGGGAGTGGAAGCTGCTCTGTTCTACATCCTTCCTGTAGCTTTCAGCGGCTGTGCTGGTGATTATACAATACTCAGGTCTACACATAAAGCTGCAACAGTCCTCATGTGACAGATTGTTTGTAGGCCTTGCTTTTTGCAACTGTGTGGATGGCCCAATTCTGACTTTGTGGCAGATTTTAGAGGATACAACAGTCTAGGAGATTAAATAAACAAAAAAAAAAAAAAACTTGTACATTCTTCTCAAATCCCGTCTACAAGTACAGACCTCTGAGTAATCATTGGATATTGCTGTATGAATAGGTACAGGAAATGTGACACCTCTCTGCTGTTGCATGATAAATGGATCAGACCTGTAGCTTCATGAGACAGGGCTGTCCATTTTCTTTTCCTTTCCAATGGCATAAACACACAAAATGCCAAAAAGAAAGCATTACCAATTCTTCCAGAGAATGTTGAGTTGAAGGTTTCCTTAGAAACTTACATCTTTGGTTGACATATTGGCAGGGTTCTTAGTGGTGTATTTATAATAGAAATTTGAACCCTAGGAATTTGCATGACAAGAGCTTGTGGTGAGCGACTTCCATACTTAAATTGCTAAACTGGGGGACCGTATCAAGTTTTTCATCCTTTATATACCCTTTATCAAGTTGATGACTACTATTGAATGTCCCATTACCTGCAGATTTGTGACATTTTGTTCTCCAGCAATTTTAAAAATTAGTTTCAAGGAC